>OX377623.1:2170499-2233911 GCA_947397865.1 Polietes domitor
TTCATTTATTCATTTATTCATTTATTCATTTATTCATTTATTCATTTATTCATTTATTCATTTATTCATTTATTCATTTATTCATTTATTCATTTATTCATTTATTCATTTATTCATTTATTCATTTATTCATTTATTCATTTATTCATTTATTCATTTATTCATTTATTCATTTATTCATTTATTCATTTATTCATTTATTCATTTATTCATTTATTCATTTATTCATTTATTCATTTATTCATTTATTCATTTATTCATTTATTCATTTATTCATTTATTCATTTATTCATTTATTCATTTATTCATTTATTCATTTATTCATTTATTCATTTATTCATTTATTCATTTATTCATTTATTCATTTATTCATTTATTCATTTATTCATTTATTCATTTATTCATTTATTCATTTATTCATTTATTCATTTATTCATTTATTCATTTATTCATTTATTCATTTATTCATTTATTCATTTATTCATTTATTCATTTATTCATTTATTCATTTATTCATTTATTCATTTATTCATTTATTCATTTATTCATTTATTCATTTATTCATTTATTCATTTATTCATTTATTCATTTATTCATTTATTCATTTATTCATTTATTCATTTATTCATTTATTCATTTATTCATTTATTCATTTATTCATTTATTCATTTATTCATTTATTCATTTATTCATTTATTCATTTATTCATTTATTCATTTATTCATTTATTCATTTATTCATTTATTCATTTATTCATTTATTCATTTATTCATTTATTCATTTATTCATTTATTCATTTATTCATTTATTCATTTATTCATTTATTCATTTATTCATTTATTCATTTATTCATTTATTCATTTATTCATTTATTCATTTATTCATTTATTCATTTATTCATTTATTCATTTATTCATTTATTCATTTATTCATTTATTCATTTATTCATTTATTCATTTATTCATTTATTCATTTATTCATTTATTCATTTATTCATTTATTCATTTATTCATTTATTCATTTATTCATTTATTCATTTATTCATTTATTCATTTATTCATTTATTCATTTATTCATTTATTCATTTATTCATTTATTCATTTATTCATTTATTCATTTATTCATTTATTCATTTATTCATTTATTCATTTATTCATTTATTCATTTATTCATTTATTCATTTATTCATTTATTCATTTATTCATTTATTCATTTATTCATTTATTCATTTATTCATTTATTCATTTATTCATTTATTCATTTATTCATTTATTCATTTATTCATTTATTCATTTATTCATTTATTCATTTATTCATTTATTCATTTATTCATTTATTCATTTATTCATTTATTCATTTATTCATTTATTCATTTATTCATTTATTCATTTATTCATTTATTCATTTATTCATTTATTCATTTATTCATTTATTCATTTATTCATTTATTCATTTATTCATTTATTCATTTATTCATTTATTCATTTATTCATTTATTCATTTATTCATTTATTCATTTATTCATTTATTCATTTATTCATTTATTCATTTATTCATTTATTCATTTATTCATTTATTCATTTATTCATTTATTCATTTATTCATTTATTCATTTATTCATTTATTCATTTATTCATTTATTCATTTATTCATTTATTCATTTATTCATTTATTCATTTATTCATTTATTCATTTATTCATTTATTCATTTATTCATTTATTCATTTATTCATTTATTCATTTATTCATTTATTCATTTATTCATTTATTCATTTATTCATTTATTCATTTATTCATTTATTCATTTATTCATTTATTCATTTATTCATTTATTCATTTATTCATTTATTCATTTATTCATTTATTCATTTATTCATTTATTCATTTATTCATTTATTCATTTATTCATTTATTCATTTATTCATTTATTCATTTATTCATTTATTCATTTATTCATTTATTCATTTATTCATTTATTCATTTATTCATTTATTCATTTATTCATTTATTCATTTATTCATTTATTCATTTATTCATTTATTCATTTATTCATTTATTCATTTATTCATTTATTCATTTATTCATTTATTCATTTATTCATTTATTCATTTATTCATTTATTCATTTATTCATTTATTCATTTATTCATTTATTCATTTATTCATTTATTCATTTATTCATTTATTCATTTATTCATTTATTCATTTATTCATTTATTCATTTATTCATTTATTCATTTATTCATTTATTCATTTATTCATTTATTCATTTATTCATTTATTCATTTATTCATTTATTCATTTATTCATTTATTCATTTATTCATTTATTCATTTATTCATTTATTCATTTATTCATTTATTCATTTATTCATTTATTCATTTATTCATTTATTCATTTATTCATTTATTCATTTATTCATTTATTCATTTATTCATTTATTCATTTATTCATTTATTCATTTATTCATTTATTCATTTATTCATTTATTCATTTATTCATTTATTCATTTAATTTATTCATTTATTCATTTATTCATTTATTCATTTATTCATTTATTCATTTATTCATTTATTCATTTATTCATTTATTCATTTATTCATTTATTCATTTATTCATTTATTCATTTATTCATTTATTCATTTATTCATTTATTCATTTATTCATTTATTCATTTATTCATTTATTCATTTATTCATTTATTCATTTATTCATTTATTCATTTATTCATTTATTCATTTATTCATTTATTCATTTATTCATTTATTCATTTATTCATTTATTCATTTATTCATTTATTCATTTATTCATTTATTCATTTATTCATTTATTCATTTATTCATTTATTCATTTATTCATTTATTCATTTATTCATTTATTCATTTATTCATTTATTCATTTATTCATTTATTCATTTATTCATTTATTCATTTATTCATTTATTCATTTATTCATTTATTCATTTATTCATTTATTCATTTATTCATTTATTCATTTATTCATTTATTCATTTATTCATTTATTCATTTATTCATTTATTCATTTATTCATTTATTCATTTATTCATTTATTCATTTATTCATTTATTCATTTATTCATTTATTCATTTATTCATTTATTCATTTATTCATTTATTCATTTATTCATTTATTCATTTATTCATTTATTCATTTATTCATTTATTCATTTATTCATTTATTCATTTATTCATTTATTCATTTATTCATTATTCATTTATTCATTTATTCATTTATTCATTTATTCATTTATTCATTTATTCATTTATTCATTTATTCATTTATTCATTTATTCATTTATTCATTTATTCATTTATTCATTTATTCATTTATTCATTTATTCATTTATTCATTTATTCATTTATTCATTTATTCATTTATTCATTTATTCATTTATTCATTTATTCATTTATTCATTTATTCATTTATTCATTTATTCATTTATTCATTTATTCATTTATTCATTTATTCATTTATTCATTTATTCATTTATTCATTTATTCATTTATTCATTTATTCATTTATTCATTTATTCATTTATTCATTTATTCATTTATTCATTTATTCATTTATTCATTTATTCATTTATTCATTTATTCATTTATTCATTTATTCATTTATTCATTTATTCATTTATTCATTTATTCATTTATTCATTTATTCATTTATTCATTTATTCATTTATTCATTTATTCATTTATTCATTTATTCATTTATTCATTTATTCATTTATTCATTTATTCATTTATTCATTTATTCATTTATTCATTTATTCATTTATTCATTTATTCATTTATTCATTTATTCATTTATTCATTTATTCATTTATTCATTATTCATTTATTCATTTATTCATTTATTCATTTATTCATTTATTCATTTATTCATTTATTCATTTATTCATTTATTCATTTATTCATTTATTCATTTATTCATTTATTCATTTATTACATGAAAAATAGTATGCTAAATAAAACAAATGCATATTAAATTACACCACACCAGTTACAGTAACAAATAATAATAACAAAAGAAATTTTGTTCTGCAATAGCGTCACCACTCGTTGTTTGGCAGAGTGTGGTCTTCGGTCCGGCGTCAAGATGATTCCTGCCTTCAAAAACTTAAAATCAATTTTAAAACTAGAACAATTCCAATTGAAAACGAGTTTTTAAAGTTTGAGACGACTGTAAAAAGAAGTATGTTTCGAATGGAAAATGAGAATTACAACAGAACCACCTCAAATAGGTCCAATAAAAAAAATGGCCAATACTGCAATGTAGAAAGAAATATTACAAGCAATGATGGAATAATGAAGTAAGTACAATTTAATCGATAGCAATGCATGATTTAGATGCAATAAAAATTTGTCCATGAACCCTACATAGTTTACCATTTAGCGATATTTGTAATTGGGGTCAATCAGGGGTGAACCAATTAATGCTGATCCGGAATATTATGTGATTCAAGTAATGTCGTCACTAGCACGTAATAAAATGTACACTTGGGTCTCTCTTCATGCGGTTCATCGGAAACCCGTATTTGAAAAACACACTTACACTTATAAAAAAACTGGGAGTACGTAGCAAAACTATTATAATTGAAAAAAAAAAACTATTATCTTTAAAAAACAATATTGATCAAATTTCATAAAAATTCAAAATTCGCTCGAATATAAAAAATAGTTATATGGTTGTGGAGAACAGACGGTATGAAATATAGTATGCTAAATAAAACAAATGCATATTAAATTACACCACACCAGTTACAGTAACAAGTAATAATAACAAAAGAAATTTTGTTCTGCAATAGCGTCACCACTCGTTGTTTGGCAGAGTGTGGTCTTCGGTCCGGCGTCAAGATGATTCCTGCCTTCAAAAACTTAAAATCAATTTTAAAACTAGAACAATTCCAATTGAAAACGAGTTTTTAAAGTTTGACACGACTGTAAAAAGAAGTATGTTTCGAATGGAAAATGAGAATTACAACAGAACCACCTCAAATAGGTCCAATAAAAAAATGGCCAATACTGCAATGTAGAAAGAAATATTACAAGCAATGATGGAATAATGAAGTAAGTACAATTTAATCGATAGCAATGCATGATTTAGATGCAATAAAAATTTGTCCATGAACCCTACATAGTTTTCCATTTAGCGATATTTGTAATTGGGGTCAATCAGGGGTGAACCAATTAATGCTGATCCGGAATATTATGTGATTCAAGTAATGTCGTCACTAGCACGTAATAAAATGTACACTTGGGTCTCTCTTCATGCGGTTCATCGGAAACCCGTATTTGAAAAACACACTTACACTTATAAAAAACTGGGAGTACGTAGCAAAACTATTATAATTGAAAAAAAAATAATTATCTTTAAAAAACTATATTGATTAAATTTCATAAAAATTCAAAATTCGCTCGAATATAAAAAATAGTTATATGGTTGTGGAGAACAGACGGTAGAGACGCACGCAAATGAGCATAAACAATAACAGCTGTGATTTCTGCTTACTCTGTACAATTAATTTAGGAACATAAGTTATATTAAATATAGTTTGTAATTATATTATTTTAGCGATATGAACTAATGAATATATAATAACTAATGAATAATAATGTTCCTGTCGGTGAGTTGCGCTTGAAGGACGGCCTATCGTTGAGAGAACTTTAGTCAAAGTTAAACCTCCGACTCACAGCGTATTACAGTAGTCACCATCCAGCAGCTAGCTATTGATGCAGTTACCGTGTTGAATGAAATATATTGAAAATTGTTGTTAACTGTAGAATTAGTTTAGGAACATAAGTTATATTAAATATAGTTTGTAATTATATTATTTTAGCGATATCATGAAACATTCTCACCCCTAATGAAGGAATGTTCCTGACGGTGAGTTGCGCTTGAAGGATGGTCTATCGTTGGGAGAACTTTAGTCAAAGTTAAACCTCCGACTCACAGCGTATTGCAGTAGTCACCATCCAGCAGCAGATTAAGTCACCGTGTTGAATGCAATATATTGAAAATTGTTGATGTTGGTTGTTGAGCATGATAGTGGTTGTGGGCCTTTTTAAGATTTTGTTTTTAGTTGAAACAAATACCACCCTTATTCGTCTATCTGACCAGATATCAGAACTATAACGTTCATCGACAATGAGCACCAGATCACCCATTTTACCTAATCTTTTAGACATTTAGGGCGAGTTTGGTTGAGATATTCGTTATCTCCTCAAAAGTGTTGTTTTAGTTTCTCCATACATTTCCACCCGATGAGTCGATTTGTGTTTACATCCAGCAATGTTTCTTCTTGGATGTAGTTTGTAGGTTCACCTATACGAAAATGCGCCAAAGTCTGTCGGATCTGACGAAGAAGAATTTGCCAAATCAAAGTCAATAATTCTTCAAAGCTAAGAAGTCATTCAGTACGCGTTTTAAATAAAATTTCAAATTCGAATATATGTCAGTACATGCACCATGCCGAGACACAAAACGCCTGGAAGCAAACAGAAATGCAGTTGATTGAGGTCTGAAACTGCTTCAAGATGCAACACCTTGGTGACCATGCAGGCAAATAAACAAATGTAGCCTTTTGAAACAACAGTTGATCTGTGTCTTGTTGTCTTCATCATAATGGGTCCAGCATAGTCAACACCGCCGTGCTTGAATGGTCTAGTAGCATTTAAACGTGCAGATGGCAATTTTCCCATTATCTGTTGTGAAGTTATTGCAGAATATCTGAAACATATCATACACATGTGGATGACTTGGCCAGCTGGTTTTTTGATACAATCCAGAACTTACGATTCACAAAAGACATGGTTAGTGTAACAGCACCATTTAAAGTCCGTTCATGTGAATCTATAACTATTACTTTTGACAGAGGGTTTATTTTCGATAAACTAATTTTGTGCTTTATATCGAACGCAAGAGTAGAGTTTTGTAAACGTCCGCCTACATGAATTATACCGTCATCATCAAGGAATGACATTAATTTAAGTAAAGGCCTGGTTTTTATTTGAGTTTATTAATTTGATCTCTTCCGGAAAGTCCAAAAATTGAGTTACATTCACAAAGTAATGAAGGGCGTTGTTTATCTCAGTCGATGTCAAAACTCCAGCTCGTTTCAATTGTAGATTTTTACAATTGTAAATAATCATCATTATCCAACAAATCCCGAGAAAAGGTACCCCTAGAAGCACACTCTGCGGAATTTATTGCAGAAGGAACATACAGTTATTACATCTACAAAAGTAGTTAACAGCAGATTACCCTTTGAATGATTCCCTTTGCTCCATCAAAACACACATATATTGCCACACAATCAAAAACACACCACACATGATTCAACATATGAATATGAAACCATTACCCACACTAATATACATAATATAAAGGGTGTTTTTTATTGGGGTATAGAACTTTAAGTTGGCATCACTTTTTTAACTGGCGGCCATTTTGTCAGCTGTCAAGTGATTAATATTTAGTTTGGTTTGCCATTTCATCATGAACAGGTTGACAAAAGAACAACGCTTGCAAATCGTGCAAATTTATTTCGAAAGTAATGGTTCAGTTCGCGAAGTTCACCATTTTATGGTCGACATAATCATCCATCAGAGCAATTAATTCGATTAACCATGGATCGTTTTCGCACTACGTTTACTCTATGTGATAATACGCATCCGCAGAGACGTCGAACAGTGCGTACCGAAGAAACAATTGCCGCTGTAGAGCAAAGTGTTGAAGAGGACCCGAATGAATCGATTCGCCACCGTGCACAGCAATTGGAGAAAGTGGTTGAAAATTGGACCTGTAGAATTGGCTATATTCGAGCCAGCCGCGGCGGCCACATGCCCGAAATCATATTTAAACATTAATGGCATAAAATTATCCTTCCAATAAAGCCAAATTGATGGACATTAAAACGATTTTCTTGTGTTTTATTTCAATTCGAAGTTCTATACCTCAATAAAAACACCCTATACAACTAACAAGACAGCATAAATGATTCATTATATTTAATATTAAACCTTAAATATATCATTTGAATGCTCGACATAAATTCATTAATGTATCTTGAAAAGATACAAGGATTTGACGGTCGTAGGAAAAATCTTTCAACATTTTGTAGCGCAATATAAAGACAACACAATTGATTTTTACAATTTTATATTGCACAAGTTAGCTCTATTAAATCAAAAAAAAAAAACAGACAGACAAAACACAAACAAAACAGACAAAATCGCATCGCTGATGTGGAGAGGAATAACCAAACTGCACAAACAAATTTTTACTATGAGACTACCAGTGTACAGTTTTATGCACAGTAAAACCCAGCACCATGGAGGGCGCTATCCATGAATTAAGCCAATCAGAATTTCAATATAAAGAAGGGAAGGCGAAAAATTCCACTGATAAATCAGAGCAAAAACACATCAAAATCACCAGAATGAACAAAACAACAATTGGACAAAAAGTCTACAATCCAAAATAACCAGGACAACATAATTACCAGAATGAACAAAGCAACAATTGGAAGCCAAAAGTCTACAATCCAGAATAACAAGGACAACATAATCCACATCAACACCAATGCCAAGAAAGATCAACACATCATCAACAACAACAGAATCCATCGAGACCAGAACCAATGGACCTTGGAATAGCACAGACCAGAAAACAGAATCATTTCCAGAAACAACTAGCAGATTCAGGAAATAGTAAGAATAAGGTGACCATCAACCCCGCTTCTGATGTCCAGTCCAGCTTAATTTTTCCATCCCCGCTTTTTTCCAAAAAGTCCCGCTTTCCAAGTTTTTCGTATTGCATTATTTTGGGTACGTTATCGATTAAAAATTGCGATTTATTGGTAACCGACACAAGCTCTAAATTTTGGCTCTAGTTTTAAGGAAATATTTAAGATTCTTAATGGTAATTTAATTATACTTTGATTAAATGAAATTCAATGCTGAGTTATTCAATTGATTAATTTGAAACATAATAACGAATGAAATAGAATGTCAAGGAGTTTATGAATGGAAACCATAATGATACTAGCTGGTACAAAAAACACTTTCAATAATATATTCATTTGATTGGCACAGGCATCTGTAGAGCGCTTCATTAGCTATTAACATGCAATTCGAACCTAATAGTAAGATCTTTAAACAACGTCATTAAATATAAATTATGTGAAGATTTTTTTACATTTTGAAGACCACATCCAACACTAAGTAAAATTGGTTAAGAAAGAAACATTAAAACTTGTAAAATGGCGTTAAGTTCGGTCACGCCTAATAAAGGGTGATTTTTTTAAAGCTATAGGAAAGTTAAAAAAGCACATAAAATTCAGAAAATGCATGAAATCTTTATTTGAATCGATAGTACGGTCCATATAATTTAATGTTTGAAGATTATTTCATGCAAATGTTGACCTTGACTGCGCCTCAAATGGTCCAGCCGCTTAGTCCAATTTTGGCATACGCAAAATTTTCCACGTTGTTGAGTAACAGAGACCCAATTGCTGCGAACGGCGACGAATCGATAATTGATGATCATCATTAACACTGGCCGATACAGCTTTATTTGAATCGATAGTACGGTCCATATAATTTAATGTTTGAAGATTATTTCATGCAAATGATGACCTTGACTGCGCCTCAAATGGTCCAGCCGCTTAGTCCAATTTTGGCATACGCAAAATTCTCCACGTTGTTGAGTAACAGAGACCCAATTGCTGCGAACGGCGACGAATCGATAATTGATGGTCATCATTAACACTGGCCGATACAGCTGCGATATTTTCTTCAGTTCGCACGCTACGTAAGCGTGTTGGTGGTTTAATGTCCAACAATGTAAATTTGGTGCGAAATTTAGTCACAATAGCCCGAATAGCCGCTTCAACACACAGAACACACCCAAGGCAATATTCAATAAATGTTCTTAAATACCGTAAATATTGTTTATTCATTAGTTAGCTATTAGTTATTTTCAGTCCTTGTTTGAGAAAATCGTAATTCCCATGGACAATTTTTAACTATTTACAATCCTAACATCCCAAATCAGGGAAGCTTGAAGTTCATGATCCCAGCTAGGGCCGTTTGATTGGTACAAGGAGATTGGAAAAGGAGATTGTAATCCTTTTCCCATTTTGACCCTAAAACTACGAATTTAGATTTTTTGTATTGTGCTCCCGCTTAATTCTCATATATATTTATAATTATATATTTGCTCTAAAACAATATAACTCGAACTATTCTGACTTATCAGATTTTATTTAAAGTACAATATAGTTTTCAATTCGAAGTACAAAATAAGTTGAAAGCATAGATTTATGATTTAGCCGATGGAACTATTAGATTATACTCTTAATGCTAACTTTAATAGCACAGTGCAACAACGAAAATGGGACGAAAGCAATTGCAAATAAAAGTTGACATTATCCACACAAAACCTTTAAGGGTTTTTAGTTCAGTGCGAGATTTATTTAATTATTTATCAATTTTTGATATTGGCTTCATTGTAAAACATATTTCTAATGATATTACAAGTTATTTGTTTATCCTCTGATGATGGTTGACGAAGATAATCGAAATATTAGGAAAATAAAATAAAAATAAATGCAGTGTTAAATGCATCTTTTCGGTAGGCCGACATTTCCTTCTTTGCCTGCATTTTTATATTGGTCCACTTCGATTTTAGTTGATGAATGCTGCGAAATTCACCTAGGCGTAAATTATTAAAGCTATAAAGAAAAATTTTATGTTCGTTTGGAAAGAACCGTAAAAGCAAACATACATAACTATCCTGAAGATTCGCCCATGCTTTCTTCTTTTGTTGGTTTGTATTTGTGTCTGTATTTTTATTCTCCAACAATACACGGACATTTATATGTTCCTTAAGAAGTGTCTATGGAGAAAAATTGGAAGCCACTAAATTTTCTTAACAAAAGTTAACATGTTAAGAAAAAATTACCAAAGAACTTACATTATCTTCCTCCGCCCAATTTCGTGCCAGCTTTCTTCTTATTTTCGTTTTTCCATAGTTTCAAAAAAATCCATTGGACTGTTGTTGAGACCATCGAAAACAATCAAAATAAATTAGTTATATGTAAAAAATCATAACAACTCGGAAATGTTACGAAATCATATACAGTGTTGCCACCAGAACATAAAATCTTTACTACCTATAGCACTGATAAAAAACGTTTCTTAAAAATCGATCATAAGCCTTATTTGTTTGGCATTGCACTAAACTTACTGCGAGCACTGTTGCTCCAATTTCAATGTAAGCACGGTAGCCAAAAGGGCATTTGTGTAATCATATGTACATTCCTGATGGGTCACGAATAAAAATTGCAGCGGTCACCCCAGAAATGAAGATTGGATTGTTTAATGATGATCTAGAAAATAGTTCGTCACTGGGTCAAGCCATCTGTGAACTACCATCTGAACACCTCTAAAAATCATGTTTTCCCGTGTAATGTTTTTATGTTGGCATTTTTGCCCAACATTTTTTTCTGAATTAATGGACCCTTGAAAGCACTTTAAATAGAAATTTGTATTTTTTTTAATTGTCTTTATTTCAATATTGTGTTTACAAATATACATAATGCCTCAGTATGGTCAAGTATGGCTTTATAGAGGCTATCAAGTTGGCAATAATCAACATACAAAATTTATTTCAAATATTTTAATACATTATATTAATTATATACAAAGTATTTTTAAATTAATTTCATGTAGTAAGAAGTAGTTCAACATTGTGTAGCAAATGTTGTTTTAAATTGTTTTTAAAAGTTGACAAAACGGATATGTTTTTCAAATCGATTGGTAATAAATTATATTCGTTAGGCCCAGCGAAAGTGATACGTTGTTTCGTTAATTCAAGTCGGCACCTTGCCACAGTTAAGTCTAACGCCTGCCTGGTGAATGTCGCAGTATATGCTATGTTCTGATTAAATTGTATGGCATGGGAACCAATTCCCTTTACACATTTAAAAACATATAACAAAAGCTGTTGTTTATACAAACCCCTTACAGGAAAGATGGTTTTGGCATTACGTTTTTAGAATTCAAACTGTACTAAGTTGAACACGATTTTCAGTGCTTTATTTTGCGCAGATTGAAGGGACCTCAATGCAGTGCTCCTCCTGCCACCATATATTACTGGAAGGTATGTTAGGTGCGAATGAATAAGAGATTGATAAAGTAATAACTTGGTTTCCGTATTTAATTTATTTTTAAATTTGTATTGTAAGTTATTGATATGGCTTTCCCAGTTAAGGTTATGATTCAAGGTGATACCAAGATATTTCACACTTTCTGACTCCATCATTTCTTGACACATAAGGCTTGAATCTTACAAATTTAGTTTTAGTGGCATTCAACATTAATTTATTCAATCTTAACAATTCTAATAAAATAGCAGAAAAAAGAGATATTAATACCTTTCGAATGATTACTAACTATTGAAAATCGGACGAAACATGACGTCATTGACTCATGTTACACTGACTTGGGAAATTATTTAATGCAGGCGATGGTTTTCACAGCCAAATTGTTCAAACACAAAAATTGTTCAACAAGAATGAGCGCTTCGGCTTCAATTCATCGCAATGAAATCATTCATCATTTAGGCAGCAATTTATATTTTATAAAATTCTAGCACCAAATTCGAAAAAGTTTTCAGTAGTCACTGTGAAAATCCACAAAAAATACTATAATCGGTCAATGATTCGACCAATAAGTTACTCTAAGACAAGAATAAAAATGTATATTTAAAGTGCTCACCAGGGTGTACTACTTCAGAAAACATTTGGACAAAAGTGCAACGTAAAAAAATTTACACGAGAAAAACATGATTTTTGGAGGTGTTTCAGGAGCGTTTATCTCAAAGATGGCTTGACTCAGTGACGAACTATTTTGCAGATCATCATTAAACAATCCAAACTTCATTTTCGTGGGAAGACTGGAAATTGTTTTTCCTTTTGTATGGCCCGCGTCCCAGCCTTCTGTACATATGTATGTATAAATGTTGGGTTTGCCTTTAATATATATTTCTATACATATGATTTGTTTCACTGTTTTCACCAAGTGTTTGACATAATTTTAATTTGCACTTTGAATTTAATTTAACACTTTAAGATAAACATTTTCTCAACAAGTCACGGGGCGCACGGGTCGAAAGTAAAAGCGATATTAAATACTGTGTCCTGATCGAACATCTTTTGAACTTCCCCATCGCGGCAGCGTGTCGTTATGTGCACCAACGCAATCAACCAGGTATGTAAAGTCTGGCGCTAAGTGGACCCTGGCCAGGCAATTCCGGCAATAACCCCTGCGCTCAACTGGTACGCTAGTACGGAATGAGCTCGCGGAAATGGCGGCAGAAGCTGAGAGCCATTCGCTAGGCTGTTGGTCACACTGCTGATGGGTCCGCCCACCGGACAGACGCCGTTCATTGCTTTGGGCCGGTCTTTAGTTTGACTGAGGGCGCCGCTGATGTTGCCAATCTTTTCGGGGTCGATAGATAGATAGCATCAACTAGTAAATAAACAATGTGATTATGTGTTCTTTTGATTTTTTAATTATGGACGTTTTTATATCTAGAAGCAGGGTATTCTGGCCGAGTCCAGGATGTCTGTCTGGCAATGTCTGCGGGATTGCTTTCAGAGTCAACATGTCGCCACCGCCCTTTTCCAATACCTTCAAGAATATCAGATACTCGATTCCAGGCACAAGGTGGCTTTTTTAGCCATGTCAGCACAATTGTTGAATCGGTCCAGTGCTTTGCCGAAAAGTTTGGGATTCGAAGTTGAGGAATTGTTGCTGAAGTTAATTTTGATAATGGGGGCTATACGTGCCTTAGATGCTAGTAGAAAAGTGTATGTGCTATTATCAGAATGTTGTATGCACTTTCCGACGCATCGCAAAACCCGTAGACTTCGATGGAACTAGAGGATCTGAACTAAACCCACCTAGGAATTGCAACAGTATCAATTGATGGACAAGTTTTAATGAAATTCTTCCAGTTTCTGTTAGTTATGCGATTCAAATATGGTTCCAATCAATATGATCCAGCTTCAAGTATTCTAAAATGGCCCGATCATACTGCTGTTTGATGTCCCGAGTTTTTAGAAACCTTTTCTCCATTTTTCTCCAATGTTTCTGGAAGGTCAAAATTCTTCGCAAGTTTTGAACGGGAGATTTACCTTTCATATTTTTGTCGACGCGTTGTAGACTTAAAATTTTGTTAGCAACATGTATCTTCTTCTGACCGTAAAATCTCTTTTGAGGATTTTCTCAATCGAGACTTTGTTACATAGTTAATACCGGTTTTCGACTTGAGTCTACTGAGTAAGGGCTCCACCAATAACACTACTCAGCAAAATGAAAAAAATTTCATGTACTCCGGATGCGATAATTTTTTCTGTGTAGATAACCTTGACATGAGCTCGAAAAACGCAATCAAAAATTTTTTTCGTTTGGTTTTTGTTTTATTTTTTTTTTTAAATTTAAAAAATTTTTTTTTGGTTAATTTGTTTCGTCCGGCATAACTCGGGAACCACTAGCCCGATTTAATTGAATTAAATTTTAAAAAATTTAAAATTACAATTCCCTTAATCTGTTCATATATTGTTTTCCTATACAAGCAACAGTTTCCAAGTTAAAAATGAATATATAAAGGAAAAAACTTATTTTTTGCCTAAAGATTTAATTTTTTTTAAATCCATAAAAAATCCAAAATGAAAAAAATGTCAAATCTTATTACTTTTACGTAAAGTCACATAACCTATGAGCAAAATGAGACAAAGATCATGAAAATCGATGCACGCGTTTCGCTTTTATTCGCAATTGAGTAAAGGTATGAATTTCAAAAATTTGCTTGACATATGCACAACTTTGTCTATGGTAAGGTTTTTTCTTTTTTTTATTCTCAGAATTAACAAAACGGAATAAACAAAGGGTTATTTAATTTTTATGATTGCGTAAGCAAAGTAATAAACGGTATTAAATGTGCGTGAACAATTAAAAGGAAAAAAAGGAAAGGGGACTTTTTTAATTATTTGGGTTTTCCGTTGGCTACCTGTATGATTTTTTTACAGAAATGCAACCCACATTTAAGGGTGGTCATTATTCGGAAAATTTAAGACTCACACATGGTGAAACAGGTATGTAGCCACCGTAAAAAAATATACACCCATTTATAAGTACCTGTCAGTAAAATACTAAACAATACACAGTATAAATAGGTCTTCATTGATCGATTTTACTCATTCAACAAGTGTCGACGAACGCGATAGTTAAAATGAGCAAACGTTCGCGAGGATTTGAATGCAATACCATTCCAAGTAATTTTTATTACATGTGCGCCATGCTCGTCACTCACATCGCCCAGGTTGTCCGGAAAGAAGTCCAAGTGCGAGTGTAGAAAATGTGTCTTAAGCGACATATTTGCTCTAATTTTTTTTATAATTTTGGAGTAGTTGTTCGACGATCTCTCTGTAATTTGAGCTTTTGTTGTTTCCAAGAAATCCGGAAACAATTTGCCGAAATGAGTTCCAAGCTGCAGCTTCATTTGGTGATAAAATGTGCTCAAACTGTTGGTCTTGCAACAACTTTTTAATTTGCGGACCGTCGAAAACGCCTTCCTTAATCTTTGCCGATGAAAGGTGAGGAAAAATGGTTTTTAAATAGGCGAACGCTTCGCCATCTTTGTTGATAGCTTTCACGAAGTTTTTTATGAGTCCGAGCTTTATGTGAAGAGGTGGGAGAAAAACATTTTCCTTTTTTATGAGTGGTGTATATTTCACGTCGTCGCTGCCGGGGATGAAGTTAACTCTTTCTGTCCAACTCCTACTGGTGTAATGATGTTGACGATCGCGGCTGTCCCAAAGGCAGAGAAAACAACAGTACTTTGTGAATCCACCTTGTAATCCACAAAGGATACCGATAACCTTAAGGTCGGCACAAACTTTCCAATCGTGCCTCTCATAGTTAAGGCACTTTAGTAGATTGTCCATGACTTCGTATGTTTCCTTGGTGTCAACGGCATGAGCAATTGGAATCGAAGGTTTCTCGTTGCCGTTGTGCAGTAAAATTGCTTTAAGGCTCTGCTTGTTGCTGTCGATGAAAAGACGCCACTCTCCTGGATCGTAAGAGTACCCGAGTTCACCAAATAATCCGGGAATGTCCTTACAAAAACAGATGTTGTCTTTTTTTGTGTAGTACCTTGCGTATGGTTCATGACGCTTCCTGTAGATTGTTGTCACCACACCAGGAGCCAAGAAACCGAACTGTTGCATGCGCGATGCATGCAACTCTGCATCTTCCTTGGAGAGTTTCAATTCTCTAACCCAATCGTTCAGTTCTGCTTGGGAACATAAGCGTTGACCTCCATGCAATGTATATGTTGACTCGCATTCTGATGTGGTTTCTACTGTCTCCGGATCTGATGTTGGATGTATCGCCTCATTATTAGATGCCCATCTTGAAACGGACGGTTGCGGGTCCACTGGTTCTTCGGAAAATGCCACTGGAAAATTCACTGTTGAAACAGCAGCGTAAGTCCATCGTATATTTTTTCCCACGCCTGTTTTTTTGCTAAGACAGAAGTAGCAATCTGTTACATGGCAAAGCGGAGCTCTCCGAAGCATTGGCATGATGATTCTCGGCTGTCGTCTGAAAGAATTTCAATAATAAGTTATATATGTTCTTGAATTTCGTAATCTACACTTACCTTGAGTCAGCTAGCTGTACGTAGCACCTTGGACATAGAGCACTTGGTGTCCACCGCTCATCTATGTTTGAGACCTTTAAATTGAAGCTCTCTTCAAATGAATCTCTCAATTTAGGTGAAAAACAACGCTTGTTTTTTTTTTCAGAAACGTTATTGGTATTGCATTCAAATCCTCGCGAACGTTTGCTCATTTTAACTATCGCGTTCGTCGACACTTGTTGAATGAGTAAAATCGATCAATGAAGACCTATTTATACTGTGTATTGTTAAGTATTTTACTGACAGGTACTTATAAATGGGTGTATATTTTTTTACGGTGGCTACATTCCTGTTTCACCATGTGTGAGTCTTAAATTTTCCGAATAATGACCACCCTTAAATGTGGGTTGCATTTCTGTAAAAAAGTCATACAGGTAGCCAACGGAAAACCCAAATAATTAAAAAAGTCCCCTTTCCTTTTTTCCTTTTAATTGTTCACGCACATTTATTAGCGTTTATTACTTTGCTTACGCAATCATAAAAATTAAATAACCCTTTGTTTATTCCGTTTTGTTAATTCTGAGAATAAAAAAAAAGAAAAAACCTTACCATAGACAAAGTTGTGCATATGTCGAGCAAATTTTTGAAATTCATACCTTTACTCAATTGCGAATAAAAGCGAAACGCGTGCATCGATTTTCATGATCTTTGTCTCATTTTGCTCATAGGTTATGTGACTTTACGTAAAAGTAATAAGATTTGACATTTTTTTCATTTTGGATTTTTTATGGATTTTTAAAAAAAAAATTTAAATCTTTAGGCAAAAAATAAGTTTTTTCCTTTATATATTCATTTTTAACTTGGAAACTGTTGCTTGTATAGGCAAACAATATATGAACAGATTAAGGGAATTGTAATTTTAATTTTTTTAAAATTTAATTCAATTAAATCGGGCTAGTGGTTCCCGAGTTATGCCGGACGAAACAAATTAACCAAAAAAAAAAAATTTTAAATTTAAAAAAAAAAATAAAACAAAAACCAAACGAAAAAAAATTTTTATTGCGTTTTTCGAGCTCATGTCAAGGTTATCTACACAGAAAAAATTAACGAGTACATTTTGACTGTTGACTAGTGTAATCCATCCAAATACGGTTTTTGGGCTAATATGGATCCGATAGACAGCATACGAACTCCAATAGTGAAGGACAATCTGACTACCAGCATAGCACAATTCTAGGAAGCACCACAATTTCATTATGACAATTACTGACAATCTATATATACTGACAACAACAACAATTTAGTTAGGAAACAACAAATGAAGATGGCGCATAACCGGAATGAATGTTTGCAGCATGTGAAATATTATTGTTATGTTTGTGGAAAATATAAATTTATCTTCACATACATAAATATACATATACATATGCCCATTAGGACGAGTTAGCGTCCATACAAATAAAAAATATAATTCGCATTGACCTCCCAAGAAATGCAGATTGGATTGTTTAATGATAATCTGCAAAATATTGGGTCAAGCCACCTGTGAGCCGCTGAAAACACCTCTAAACATCATGTTTTCCCTTGTATTTTCTGTGTTGCATATTTATTAATAAAACCTTGAACACACTTTAAATATATTTTTTATGTTTGTCTTAGAATAACTTATTATTCGAATTTTTGGATGTTTATAGTAACTTTGTGAGTTGTTTCATAGTAACAACTGAAAACTTTTTCGTATTTGGTGGTAGTATTTTGTAAAAAACAAGATTTTTGGAGGTATTTTCAGTAGCGTCTAGCTCACAGATGGCTTGATCTAGGAACAACATATTTTGCAAATCATCATTAAATCATCCAATATTTATTTTCGTGGGGTGTATGGAACGGACAGAGGGCAACCCAGCCATATATGCATACATACACACGCGTGCACACATGCCCTTGAAGTTACCTGTTTGTTGTTTGTTCTATTTTTTGCTTGCTGATTATCGTTTGGTTGCCGCGATGGGGAAGATGTTCAAGCAGGCACAACGTTTTTACTTTCAACACGTGCGCCCCGTGACTTATCGATAAAAAGTTTAACTTTAAATGTGATTTTTTGATATTCGGCCTATATTTTTAATTTATTATTTAAATATTGAAAATTCAAGCTCGATGCCAATATTTTTTTGTTGTGTTTTTTATTTTTAACCAATATTTCGTCCTTCTTTGAAGAACATCATTAGGGTTCTTCAAATAATATAAAAAGAAAACATAACAATATGTACAAAACATGACATCTTAACATAATTTACGTATTCACTTACTAAGGTAACAAATAAAAAAACAACACTACACGTATTAAATCTACGTCTCGTTCCGTCGCTTATTGGATTCATACTGACTTTCTTTTGTTTATTGCACTCTGTTTATTTTCTTGCTCATCATTCTGTAACTCTGCGCCAAGTTGTCCGTGTCTGTTTTAAAATTCATTCGTTGTTGTGTTGTTGTTGCGAGTATATGTAACATTTCAAGTGTAAGTCATTTGTTGTAGTCGTGTTCGCTCTGCACTACACTCACTCTCTCAAGCTCAGGGTGGTGGTTGTTTGTTGCACAGTGGGCGACTAGTGCTGTTTTGGCAGTCAGTTTGTTGTTGCGTAGTTTAATGTCCGATTTATGACCAGACAGTCTAGTTCGTAGTTTGTTTTTTGTTGTTTCAATGTAATTGTAAATTGTATTTTGTAAATGACATTCGACATTTCCATGGTATTTATTTTTGATTTTAAGTTGGTGAATACTTTCTGTAATGTGTTATTTGTTTTTGGTGCCATTTTGTAGATTTTGTTGTCCATACAATCAGATTTTTTGAATCTGGTGTTTTTTCTTTATGTACTGTGATATTATTCTTGTTTTGGTTTATTAGTTTCTGAACTGTGCTGATGCTGATGCTGAAGTTGTGTTCTCTGCTACATCCCAGAATGATATCCCAGCAAACAATTTGCCGTGGGTTAATGCTAAGCAAAAAAGAAGGCGGAAACGTGTGGTTTTTAACTATCGCGTTCGTCGACACTTGTTGAATGAGTAAAATCGATCAATGAAGACCTATTTATACTGTGTGTATTGTTTAGTATTTTACTGACAGGTACTTATAAATGGGTGTATATTTTTTTACGGTGGCTACATTCCTGTTTCACCATGTGTGAGTCTTAAATTTTCCGAATAATGACCACCCTTAAATGTGGGTTGCATTTCTGTAAAAAAGTCATACAGGTAGCCAACGGAAAACCCAAATAATTAAAAAAGTCCCCTTTCCTTTTTTCCTTTTAATTGTTCACGCACATTTATTAGCGTTTATTACTTTGCTTACGCAATCATAAAAATTAAATAACCCTTTGTTTTTTCCGTTTTGTTAATTCTGAGAATAAAAAAAAAAAAGAAAAAACCTTACCATAGACAAAGTTGTGCACCAAACGAAAAAAAATTTTTATTGCGTTTTTCGAGCTCATGTCAAGGTTATCTACACAGAAAAAATTACCGAGTCATTTTGACTGTTGACTAGTGTAATCCATCCAAATACGGTTTTTGGGCTAATATGGATCCGATAGACAGCATACGAACTCCAATAGTGAAGGACAATCTGACTACCAGCATAGCACAATTCTAGGAAGCACCACAATTTCATTATGACAATTACTGACAATCTATATATACTGACAACAACAACAATTTAGTAAGGAAACAACAAATGAAGATGGCGCATAACCGGAATGAATGTTTGCAGCATGTGAAATATTATTGTTATGTTTGTGGAAAATATAAATTTATCTTCACATACATAAATATACATATACATATGCCCATTAGGACGAGTTAGCGTCCATACAAATAAAAAATATAATTCGCATTGACCTCCCAAGAAATGCAGATTGGATTGTTTAATGATAATCTGCAAAATATTGGGTCAAGCCACCTGTGAGCCGCTGAAAACACCTCTAAACATCATGTTTTCCCTTGTATTTTCTGTGTTGCATATTTATTAATAAAACCTTGAACACACTTTAAATATATTTTTTATGTTTGTCTTAGAATAACTTATTATTCGAATTTTTGGATGTTTATAGTAACTTTGTGAGTTGTTTCATAGTAACAACTGAAAACTTTTTCGTATTTGGTGGTAGTATTTTGTAAAAAACAAGATTTTTGGAGGTATTTTCAGTAGCGTCTAGCTCACAGATGGCTTGATCTAGGAACAACATATTTTGCAAATCATCATTAAATCACCCAATATTTATTTTCGTGGGGTGTATGGAACGGACAGAGGGCAACCCAGCCATATATGCATACATACACACGCGTGCACACATGCCCTTGAAGTTACCTGTTTGTTGTTTGTTCTATTTTTTGCTTGCTGATTATCGTTTGGTTGCCGCGATGGGGAAGATGTTCAAGCAGGCACAACGTTTTTACTTTCAACACGTGCGCCCCGTGACTTATCGATAAAAAGTTTAACTTTAAATGTGATTTTTTGATATTCGGCCTATATTTTTAATTTATTATTTAAATATTGAAAATTCAAGCTCGATGCCAATATTTTTTTGTTGTGTTTTTTATTTTTAACCAATATTTCGTCCTTCTTTGAAGAAAATCATTAGGGTTCTTCAAATAATATAAAAAGAAAACATAACAATATGTACAAAACATGACATCTTAACATAATTTACGTATTCACTTACTAAGGTAACAAATAAAAAAACAACACTACACGTATTAAATCTACGTCTCGTTCCGTCGCTTATTGGATTCATACTGACTTTCTTTTGTTTATTGCACTCTGTTTATTTTCTTGCTCATAATTCTGTAACTCTGCGCCAAGTTGTCCGTGTCTGTTTTAAAATTCATTCGTTGTTGTGTTGTTGTTGCGAGTATATGTAACATTTCAAGTGTAAGTCATTTGTTGTAGTCGTGTTCGCTCTGCACTACACTCACTCTCTCAAGCTCAGGGTGGTGGTTGTTTGTTGCACAGTGGGCGACTAGTGCTGTTTTGGCAGTCAGTTTGTTGTTGCGTAGTTTAATGTCCGATTTATGACCAGACAGTCTAGTTCGTAGTTTGTTTTTTGTTGTTTCAATGTAATTGTAAATTGTATTTTGTAAATGACATTCGACATTTCCATGGTATTTATTTTTGATTTTAAGTTGGTGAATACTTTCTGTAATGTGTTATTTGTTTTTGGTGCCATTTTGTAGATTTTGTTGTCCATACAATCAGATTTTTTGAATCTGGTGTTTTTTCTTTATGTACTGTGATATTATTCTTGTTTTGGTTTATTAGTTTCTGAACTGTGCTGATGCTGACGCTGAAGTTGTGTTCTCTGCTACATCCCAGAATGATATCCCAGCAAACAATTTGCCGTGGGTTAATGCTAAGCAAAAAAGAAGGCGGAAACGTGTGGTTTTTGGTGACAACACTAACAATTAACTTGATGTTGTGGCTAGTAGAAAGTGGGTGCACATTTCTTCATTTAAACCATCTGCAACAGCTGAACAGATTATGAGTTACGTGGAAAAACATACAAATGTTGCTAAAAGTAATTTGGAATGCTATGTATTGATAAAAAAAGATGCTGACTTGAACGAAAAGAGTATCGTTTAAACTTGGTATATATGTAGCTTTCTACAATGAGCTATTTAAGCCCTCCTTGTGGCCTTCAGAGGTTCGCATTCGTCCTTTTGATTTTTTTCAAAAACAGCGATTAATGGAGAAGAAGCCTTGAGTTGCGCTACTAAATTCCAAAAGTTAAAGATATATTATCAGAATATGAGTGGAATGAGATCGAAATTCGACAAAGTATTTAATGCATCACTTCATTGATTTTGATGTTGTTGTTTTAGTTGAAACGTGGCTCAACGATGATTTTGCTAGCGAGGAGTTTTTTGATGCGTCTATTTTCTGTATTTATCGCAAAGATAGAGACTTCTCGAGGACTAATTGTACGAGAGGAGGAGGTGTGCTGATTGCTGTAAGGAGAGAATTAATTTCCTCTCTGTGCCCTTTGCCTAATTCTGATTCATTAATCGACCAGTTATGTATTTCTTTGAGAGGGTTGC
Source organism: Polietes domitor (assembly GCA_947397865.1). Classification (NCBI taxonomy): domain Eukaryota; kingdom Metazoa; phylum Arthropoda; class Insecta; order Diptera; family Muscidae; genus Polietes; species Polietes domitor. The sequence goes on from OX377623.1 coordinate 2,193,313, forward strand.
ATGGTAGCTTACTTGTTTTTGTTTCGTATATTCCTCCTGGCAGTTCTGATTTTTATATGATATACACATTCAGAATATTATTGATTTAGTCTCTTTGAACAACAACTTCCAAGTAATTGTATTGGGTGATTTTAATCTAAGTAATATTGTGTGGTCAATGATGACCGGTTCTGATACAATATGTCCTTGTAATGAAAACAGTGTAATTGAAATAAATGTTATTGATAGCTTTTACAGTTTGGATTTAAAAAAAATAAATAGGTTTCATAATCGTTTAAGTAAAATCTTAGATCTAATATTTATAAGTCATGATATTAAATTTGAAATGTGTGCGTCCTTAAATCAATTTTGTGATACTGATATGCATCACATTCCTTTGGAAGTTTCTTTAGAATTTTATGTGTTCAACAAAGTTTGTAATTCTCCTTTGTCTTTCGATTTTAAAAATGCAACTTTAACATTATCAATAGGTTGATTGAAGATGTTAATTGGAGTTCTCTTTTTGATAATAGTAATATCTCCGAATGTTACGAGAAGTTCACTGTATATATCAATCAAATAATGTCTAATAATATAACCCTTTTAAAGCAGAAAATCTATAAATTGCCATGGTTACTAAAGGTCTAAAAAAGCTCAAAAACCAGCGAAATAAGTATCACAGGCTTTACAGAAGTACTTAACGGTTGGAATTTAAGGCAATGTTTGATAGATTCTCAAGAGAGTTTAATTTTTTAAATAAGTTTCTGTACCGTCAGCACATATTAAATTTGGAGACTAGTATTAAGAGGAATCCTAAATCATTTTGGCTATATATAGATTCAAAAAGAAGTAAATCTGAATATCCCGTGAAAATGTTCTTAAATGATGACGTGTCCAATTGCACGGCTGACACTGTTAACTTGTTTGCAAATTTCCTCAGTAGTAATTTTGTGGCAAATTATAGTCGTATCATTTTTAATCACAATACAAATTCGTTTCTTGACTTTGGTTTTATGCAGCTAACTAAAGACTATGTTCTTTTTGGTATTTCAAAGTTAAAACCTTCTTATAAATTAGATCTTGATGGGTTTTGTGGTTTCTTCTTAAAAAGTTGTAATTTTTCGTTATTTGTCCCTCTATTACTCTTGTTCAATAAATCTTTAGAAGGTATTTTTATAGATAAGTGGATAGTTGCTTATGTAACTCCAATTTATAAATCTGGAGGTAAGGATAATGTAGCAAATTATAGGCCCATATCCAAAATAAGTAATATAGCAAAAGTGTTTGAGCATATCATTTTTGAAAAATTGTATTTTGCTGTCAAATCTGCAATTTCCCCCTATCAGCATGGTTTTATTCGTGGTAGATCCACAGTTACTAATTTAGCAGTATTTCTAACTTTGAAAATGGATGTCAAATTGATACAATACAAGGCTTTTGATAAAGTGTCTCATCCAGTTCTTATTAGCATGCTTTTTTCAATTGGAATTCATTCAAAATTTTTAAATTTTATTATTTCATATTTGTCAAATAGATGTCATTTTGTATCAATTGATTCCGTTAAATCGTATGTTTATGTTGCTACTTCAGGGGTCCCCAAGGTAGTATTCTTGGACCATTGCTTTTTGTGTTATTTATAAATGATATTTGTTCGTATGTTAAGTGGTCGAAAGTTTTACTGTATGCTGATGATCTAATGATATTTTTGAGAATAAATTCAATAACAGATGCATTTCGTCTGCAGCGTGATTTAGAGAGCATTGAACGATGGTGCTCTGAACATTTTTTGGAAATAAATATCTCAAAATGCTTTTAAGTGTCGTTTTATAAATGTAGAAACCCTGTTTTTTACGACTATTACCTTAATGGGCACCAATTAAATGTGGTATATGAAATAATTGACTTAGGAGTTGTATTTGATTCGAATTTATCTTTTGTAAGTCACATTAACTCAATAGTCCCAAAAGCGTACTCTTTGCTTGCCTTTGTCAAAAGAAATTGTAAAGATTTTTCAGATCCCTACACTGCTAAATTAGTTTATTCGTCTTTAGTAAGATCCAAATTGGAATATGCCTCTTTTATTTGGAATCCTTATTATGCGTCTCATTGCTCTAGACTTGAAAGAATTCAGAAAAAGTTTATTAATTTTGCTCTCAGATCTATTAACTTTTTTCATCCTCATCCCTCATATGAGGATAAATGTAGGTTAATACATCTAAAAACTCTTGAGAATAGAAGGATTAAATCATCATTGCTCTTTATTTATAAGTTAGTGGCTGGTCATATTGACCTTTACGACCTTTACGTCATTTTAATGTTTTTTGTATACCTATTCATAGAACAAATTATTCTCTGGATGAACCCATCACACGAGCATTAAGAGAGTTCAATAATATCTCCAATTTCAACCTTGATATTAGTGATACGTTAGCTAATTTTGTTAATTATTTAGATTTAATATATTTTTAGTTTTTAAGCTTTGTCTGTAAGGAAAATGTTATTTCCATAGACTTGAATTTAATTAATAAATTTAATAAATAAATAAATAAATTGTTATCATCGGAAAACTATTTTGTTGAAGAATATTTTTAATTGTGTTTATGTTATCGGTATGGAATTCCTCGTCACTTATGGTCAAAACTCTGTTGATAAAATTTATTGCTGTGTTGAAAATTGTTCTTTTTTGATGTTTTGAGTGGAAATTAACTAATCTTCCGTTGGTTTGATACCAATTCATCTTCAGCCTATTATTATCTCTATTTACTATAGTGTCCAGATACGAAAGTTTTTTATTGGTTTCCTTTTCAAATGTGAACTCAATGTGATGATTAAAGCTATTGAGATTCGTCAATATGTTGTCTATTGCACATTCCTTGATAATCCCAAAAAGGTCGTCCAGGTACTTTGTCAGTAACTTAGGTTTAATATCACAGTTTTCAATGGCTCTATCCAAAAGCTCTTCCATCACAATGTCGGCTACTATTGGAGATGCCGATGAACCCATTGGTAGTCCTCTCTTTTGTTGGTGGATTTTATCTTTGTACTTGAAGTAAACAAAGTTTTGGTCATTTTTGTATAATTAGATATTGTCGTCCACTTATTTTCTATTATATCTAAAGCTAAATCTACCGGAATACTTGCGAATAGTGAGATTACGTCAAAAGAAACCATAATTTTCTATCACAGTATTTCTTAATTTTATCTTTAAATTGCACGGAGTTTTTGATGTTGTATTTCGAGTTCTCAGTAATTTTGGACAAGATGGTTGTAATATACAGATGGGTCTCAGAGGAAAATCAGGTTTTTGTTTTTGGCAAGCCATAAATTCTCGGTGCGGATGCTGTCTCCGTCTTCATTCTCCTTTTTTGCATGTTACTGGTAGGATCTTTATTAAGCCTCTTGTATGTCATAATATCGTTCACTATCGTACTCATTCTTGTTTCGTAGTCCTTCCTCTCCATAGCTACGGTGACGTTTCCTTTGCCGTCAGCGTCGACAATTATGATTTCTCTGTTCTTCTTCAAAAATTGTTTGGTTTGCTCCACTGTACCTAATGTGTGTTTGTCTCTGTTGCTCAGTTGTTGTTTATTAATGTAGTTCTCCATCATGTATGTGAATTTGTTTCATGCAATTTCTTGTTCCTCTTTATCTTCCAGTGTTTTTATGTATTCTTCTCCGTCCGCTATGTATTTGAACAAGGGAAATTCTCCTTTTTTGTGGGACAATGCAAATTTCTTCCCGTGTGAGAGAAGCCATTCCACTTCTCTGGGATATCAAATTTTGTTTTGTTAATAAACCTTGCTCTGTTATGTTTTACGTCCAGTTCGTTTTTTTGTTTTTGTTGTAGAGAACAAAATTTTTGGTGGTGTCGAGTTCTAATCTCATACTTCGTTTTTCTTTCCAATGTGTGTTCGCTGATCAAAAGCTTAGCAGCATTTTCCTTCATCAAGGTTTGGTCTATAATTGCTTTTGTTTTTCTTATATTCAAAATGTTTTGTTCTGCTATTTTATGTTTGTGTTTAATTAGTATGTTCAGGATTTTATTGTTGAATTTGTTGATATGAGTGCTTAGTTTATTGAAAATAGGATCCGTCATCTGTTCATTTGTTTGGAAAATATTGTAGATGTTCTTGGTAGCATTTTTTATGAAATTAGGTAGGATCCCGGCCTTTCTACATCTAATCAAGAATATTGTGGAAGCTCTGGCGTTTAGATGTTTTTTCCGTTCTATACGATATCTGGGTATATGTTTTCCAATATATTTGTAGTCTTGTTTCAATTGTTTATAAACCATTGTTACGGCGTGCTCTCCGTTTGTATAAGTTTAAATATGATTTTTTTGATATTCGGCCTATATTTTTAATTTATTTTTTAAACATTGAAAATTCAAGCTCGAGGCCAATTTTGTTTTTTTTGTTGTGTTCTTTATTTTTAACCAATATTCCGTCCTTCTTTGAAGAACATCATCAGGGTTCTACAAATAATATAAAAAGAAAACATAACAATATGTACAAAACATAACATCTTAACATAATTTACGTATTCACTTACTAAAGTAACAAATCAAAAAAAAACAACACTACACTACACGTATTAAATCTACGTCTCGTTCCGTCGCTTACTGGATTCTTACTGACTTTCTTTTTTATGTTTCTTTTTATATTATTTGTAGAACCCTGATGATGTTTTTCAAAGAAGGACGAAATATTGGTTAAAAATAAAGAACACAACAAAAAAAAAAACAAAATTGGCCTCGAGCTTGAATTTTCAATATTTAAATAATAAAATAAAAAAAATTAACTTCAAAGTGTTAAATTAAAATTCTAAGTGTCAAATAAAAATTGTGTCAATCTCTTAAGGCCAAAACACAATCAAAGTACGCATATCTAGCATACATGCATTATACATATTTTGGTAGTCATAAAAAATTCGTTTTATTAATTATTTATTACATATGCATCAAGGAACATAATAACAAATATCACAATTCATTTGTATTTAAGGTTTCAGTCCAACTTGACAAGTTTAACGTTTTTAAATAATAGATAAGATAATAATAATAGATTAAAAGAAACAATAAAAGGTTTAAAGACAATTACCATGTGGAAAAACTCAAAGGGAACACACAATTAATAATATAAAATAATAATAAAAAATCTTTTGTATTACCGTACTGTTTAATTTTCTTATTTCGTCTACTTCATTTATTACGAAATTTATAATTTTGTTTTTAATTTGATTTTGGAAAGGCTCGTCGACTTGGCATATAATACTCTCTAAAAATTTATAGGTTCATTGCTACAATTAACTTGAGAAGTGGACGGCGCATCAACATCAATTTTCTTCTCAAAAAACTGGAAACGGTCGCACAAAGTTTTGAAAATTCTTCGTGAGCATCTTTAACTGCGCCCTTATCCCGTTTCAGAGCTGGAGAAACATTTGGAAATAGTTCGTGGTGGTCATCAATTGACTGCTTTTTCTTTTTTCGGGGTTTCGGTCAAATATATGTTGAGTTTTTTGGTTTTTGGAGCTACATAGTATTTCATAAAAGACATGGCAGACGTAAATTTCCATTGTATAGTTTCCTCCGGCGCCGCGCTTCCAGATGACATTCTTGAATTTCCTCTGACAAAACGATAGCACAAAGTCTTCCATCGACTCTGGCATTTATCAACTTCACATATTACAAATATATTTACGAATATATATATGGAAGTACCGAGATATGCAGTTAGAATTGATTTTTCGTCCGAATGTACTTACCTGGCAATCCACAGCTCTAAATATTGCTTTCCAGGCTGCCGCTTTAATTAATTTATTTCAAAATGATTTGTGCTATTTATTATATATACATAGGTACTTTCCTTTTTATTTTCTTTTTCATTTAAACCGGTCAGATTTTTTCTAACTAAACGCGCAAACTAAACTCGAAAAACATATGTTTTTACACTTCTCCATCACTATGCACACAAAAAAAGTTAAAGGTAAAGTAACGTTTTGTACGCATGATATACAATTTCGGGATGCATACTATTATTGTACGCTTCTTCATATGTTTACATACATTTCAAAATTTCTCGAGACAAGCATGCTTCAAAATATACGTATATTTTTCTCATTGTGTTTTGGCCTTTAGTGAAAACAGTGAAACAAATCATATGTACAAAACTATATATTGAAGACAAACTCAATCTTTATACATACATATGTACAGTAGTGTGGCCCGAAAATATTGTGAAATATTATTAACTAAAAATTAAACGTTATCCTTATACGTAAAAATTACTACCTAGATTTTGCCTATTTAAATCTAAAAAACAATTAAAAATGCATTGAATTCACTCTATCATAAAATTAGCCTAAAGTTGTACATAACTTATGCCAACTTAAACTACTTACAATAAAACTGCCTATGAACTACTTATATTAATTGAAAAAAGATTAAAACAAAAAAGGTTCTTCACTGAACATCATGGTCCTTAACGAACCGGATGTTTCGTAAATAATTAAAATACAGACCGATTGTGCTTAAGTGTGTTCTAAGAAAAAATTTAACTTTTCAAAGACTGTGTGACTTTAACACAGAAAAAAACATCACGTAAAACAAAATCGCCATCCCTGGGTTAAAACTTCTAAAAAGAACAAAACTACAACAACAAAAAAATAAAAATTTCTTTGTTTGCAATTTTTCGTCGTGGCTGGCAAATGAATTAGCCTAAGTTGTACATAACTTATGCCAACTTAAACTACTTACAATAAAATGCCTATGAACTACTTATATTAATTGAAAAAATATTAAAACAAAAAAGGTTCTTCACTAAACATCATGGTCCTTAACGAACCGGATGTTTCGTAAATAATTAAACACAGACCGATTGTGCTTAAGTGTGTTCTAAGAAAAAAATTAACTTTTCAAAGACAGTGTGACTTTAACACAGGAAAAAACATCACGTAAAACTAAATCGCCATCCCTGGGTTAAAACTTCTTAAAAGAACAAAACTACAACTACAAAAAAATAAAAATTTCTTTGTTTGCAATTTTTCGTCGTGGCTGGCAAATGAATCTTATTAGAAAAAAATAAATATTTCTTATATAGACTGCAATTTTTCGACGTTGCTGACAATTAGGACTAAATACACAAAATTAAAAATTTCGTAATTAGGATCTGCGGTTCGTACCGCAGATCCTAACTACAACCTTTTTTAAGAAAAAAATAATTATGATTTGTCTTGTATAAAAAAGAGAAATTACTGGTCCAAATTCTATGGAAGACACTTTAATGAGAATAATGGAGCTTACAACAACAATAAAAAATCAAATCAAAATTCATAAGTTTTCTTTTTATTTCAAGAATAACATCAACAATAACATCAAAATAAAATACCAATCATTATAAAGTATACAGTGGTTCACAGCTTATTTCAACCACCTGAAATTAAAGTATATAATTGAGTATAACTTCCACCCAAACCAAAAAAATTAAAACTATTTAAATGTAGTTTCATGGATATCACGATTTATAGATAATACGTAAAAGAAAAAACAAAAAAATTGGTTCCACAAATTAGCTAGAACGGAAAACGTAGTTATGACCAACAGTTTTACGTCACAGCTTAATTCAACCAGCCAGTTCGTAGAACTTTTATGATCGCATGCCTCTTAGAATAGCGGTACATTTTTATGTGTATTCTTTGTTGTCATATTCACAACGATTAAGATCAATTTTTAGTATGTTTTTGCCAGTCAAGCGGTTCACTTGCACATTTTTTGACAATGGGACGACGTACTACCATAGAACAGAGAGAATTGGTCATCAACCATTTCAAAAATGGTCACTCGCGCCGAAAAATAGCTGAAATGGTTTGTCTAAGTGATTCTACAGTGCAGAGCATAATATATCGCTATGTGCATGAAAATAGAATCCTTGATAAGGGCAGAAAAGCTCCCAACAAAATTTTTAATGAAACTGACGAACGCTACATCGTTAGAAAAATAAGAGAAAACCCCAAGCTGTCTGCTCCAAAACTAGCTATACAAGTTAAGACTGAATTAAATAAAACGTGTAGTGCAGAAACTGTTCGCCGTGTTCTTCGGGACCATGATTTTAATGGAAGAGTAGCCCGTAAAAAACCTTTTATAAATAAGAAGAATCAACAAGTGCGCCTAAAGTTCGCCAAAGACCACATTACCAAGGACTTAAGCTTTTGGGAGCAAGTAATATTTGCGGACGAGTCTAAATTTAACATTTTCGGCTCGGATGGTCAAACATATGTTTGGCGTAAGGCAAATACAGAGCTCCAAAACAAAAACTTAAAGGCGACAGTCAAACACGGCGGTGGCAGCGTCATGGTTTGGGCCTGTATGTCAGCAGCCGGGGTAGGAAATTTGGAGTTTATTGAGAGTACGATGGACAAAAATGTGTACCTCAACATATTAAAATCCAATTTATTGCAAAGTGCCGAAAACCTGGGCATAAGGCAGGAATTTCGATTCTATCAGGACAACGACCCAAAACATAAGTCGGGAATTGTTCAATCATGGCTTATTTGGAATTGCCCCCACCTGATGCAACCGCCTCCCCAATCACCAGATCTCAATGTCATTGAGAATTTATGGGCAATTTTAGATCGAAACGTCCGCCAACACCAGATATCCAACAAAAACGAACTAAAAGCTGTGCTAAAGGAGGAATGGACCAAAATACCCCCCCAAACTACTCAAAAGTTAGTGGAATCAATGCAAAAAAGGCTTAAAGCAGTTATAGACCAAAAAGGAGGCCATACTAAATTTTAGACGGAACAAAAAATATATTGAATTTTTATTTTAATCGTTATTTATGTTAGCTGGTTGAAATAAGCTGTGACTATTATTTTCCTTTATTTTTAGGTTTTAGGCTGTACATTTTACAAAATGTATCTTTGAGACTGAATAAAGTTCCTTTTTATAAGTTTTTAAAATATTCTACAAACCTACATTTAATTTTTTTTTTGATAAATTGTTTCATTTCGGAATTATACCCACTTTAACTTCTGAATAGGTGCTGGTTGAAATAAGCTGTGACCCACTGTATACTTTTTTTATTTCAAATTAGAGGAGGGTTTTTCTTTTTTCAGCAATAAATACAACTTTTCCCTTTTACTCTTGTTGTCTCTTTATGTAAAATGTGAAATACATCATATAATTACAAATGCTGACCCCTACTTTGCATAAAATATACATCTCGTTCATTCAACGAAAAATTGTTTGTTTCATAATCAGAATCTGGTATAAATATCAGTAAGTAATACAATAAATTCACATTTTAAAAATAAAGTTGTAAAGATGTCATCAAATACAGAATCAATAACCACGTTTAACTTCCTAAATTTCAAAAAAATCCTTAGTATGAAGGATATGAAACTAAATACGGAAATAGTAATAGTGCAGCATACCGGACGTCAACCAAGTATAGGTTGTCTTGAAATTGGACGACTGCATTTTGTATCTACCGAGCAGATTCAACTCTCTTGGAGACGATGTGGTGCAACGTTTAAATGATGGAGCCTTTTCAATAACAAAAACATCCTTGCTAAAACAAATTCTACCTACTGAAGTATTTTATTCACCTTATTTAGTATAGATTATAAAAAAAACTTCAAATAAATAAACTCAATCGTTTGACTGAAATAAAATTCCATGTATTTTTGTTTTTAATTTTATTATTATTTATTTATCAATATGTTATTTCATCTAATATAAAGTCTTCTATTTGATAATAATTTTTCTCTACAAAAACAAATATTTTATATAAATTATTAATGGTGCACTTAAAACTAACATCAGAATGGAGCGGGCAAGAAGTAAAGTAATTGGGTAATGTTTTAAAACTTGTTTTGTTTTCCAGATTTATTATGTTGGTTTTAATATATTTTGTTAGAAAGTCTTTCTTAGCCTTTCCAAAAACAAAAATGTACTTGTATTTATTTAGGGGTGAAAGTATAGCACCTACATCACAATAGTCAATTGAGCCTTCTGACCGATCCAATCCATTCACAATTTTTTTGCAGTAATTGTTTTTTCTCCGTCCCTCTCTGGTTAGTTCTATGATATTGAAAGGTGGTTTGAAAAGGAAATAGTTGGGGACAACCGATGTTCCATACATATATGCCATCTCTTTCATATATATACTGTTTTCATTGCCATGACAGTATTGAAAATCCAAAAAGGCAACGGAAGATCTATTTATTTGAAACATTTTACAACCGAGTTTGGTGACCAACTAAAATAAATATTATTTTTGTGAACCCTTTATATACAGTTTTTATTTTCATAAAATCGACAGTGTTAATTTACTCTTTCAATTCAAATGGAGAATGCAAATAAAAAGGAAGAAAAAAATTTCAAAATCATGACGTCGTTTTTGAATTTGAATATTTTATTAATTTAAATTTAAAAGTTAAATGCAGATTTTCAACGTCATCAAAATTTGAGTCAATGATATGGTTTCAAAATAAGAAGAAGCACTATATGGGTCTAACTCGTGATATGTGGGTTCATTTGATGACATATAAGGACTGCATCCAAGTGCGATTGGATCAATATGAATTTTTTGATTCATTTAATTTGCTTAACGATCCTCCGAAAGAAGGCATCAAATATGAATTTCGACAAAATGATGGTAGAAGTCTCCTAATACTAAGACAAAACGATAACAAACTCAAAATTGACTGTGAAACATGGCATGCAATAACTCGAATTGGAATATTTTTAACTACATTCGTTTGCTGGAACAACAAATTGCATATTTTTATTATAATTTTTATATACCTACATGTGCCGATCTGAAGAAAACATATATACAAATTTCTGATATTAAAGGATTCTATGAAAAGGGTGTTGAAATTGATTTAACCCGTCTATGTTACGAGTTTGGTAAAAAATGGTTAATACAATAAAACAAGATGTAAAAATTTATAAATTACTTTCAAGAATGGAAAATAAATGAAATATGAATAAAAGAAAAATTAAGTACTTTATTTTTTATTTATTTAAATTGGATTAAAAATTTTAAACAAAGGTATCCGCAATTTACTGAATTAAATTTCTGTCGTCTCTTATAATTGTAGGTTATATTATTTCCTAAATATTCTATTATTTCCAATGGTGGTTGTAAATTACCAAAGCTATCGAAATATTCAATAAAATCTTTATTTTTATAGTATGCTACCCAATGCGTACCGGCTCCTTTATGTGAGTATAAATTAACTATACCACATTCTCTATAACGAAGTTTTTTTGGTAGTTTATCTCTCATATAAACATCTCTAAAATAGGGAATATTTTTTTGCCGAATGTTTTTAAATCAATATTACTTATAGGTACATTGGGTAGATGTTTTATTAGTTTTTTGTCGAATTTTTGTTATCCACTATGATCACCAGTCCTTTCTTATATGGTTTAAGGTAAAGTCTTTTTCCCATTGCTATAGTCTCCATGCTTTTATTATGTCGGACATTTTCTTCCAGCTGTTGTTTGGCTTTTTTGCAGTGTTTAACGCATTTTCAATAGAAGCTCATCCAGAGGCAATGGCTCCCATAGCTCCAAGTCCTGATAGAATTGATATTAGAGGAAGAAACCCACCAATTTTTGGTACTCTTATAACCCTCGGAATAACAATCTGTGATTTATTTCCTTTGAATGAGTTGTGAATAACCTTTCGTGCAGTTTTTATAGCTGCATTAATATCTTGCGGTTTTCGTTTCTTTAGAATGGTCATGGCATTTTTTTATAGCACTTGAAAACTTTTTTTCCACATATTTTTTTTCTTCCCCATACCTAAACCAAATTTTACTTTAGCTTTCATAGCGTTGGTGACTAAATATGCGCTTATTTTTTCTCCTAAGGTACTGTCTTTAGCTTTAACACGTTCCCACGCTCTCTCGGTTAGCTCTCTATCAGTTCGATGTCGATAATTTAAGTCGTTACTTTGTGTATATGCTATATCATGAGTTCTACAAGCAGCATCAAGGGCATTTATTCCCTTATCACGCCTTTCCAATCGTTTCTCTAACTTTGTTCCTGGTTCACAAAATTGGTAACCAGGTAAATGAAGCTCAATTGGTATGAATTAATTAAATTATTCATCAACACTCTCCCGCGAACGTTTCTTTTACAATTAATTTTATTCTTCAAATAAACAATCATTTTATATAATTTCTGAAATGAAGAAAAAAAAAACAACATAAATTTGAATGAAATAACCAACTTGTAATCAGTTGTTAAAATGCGTTTAGTTAAACAGGATACAAATATTAATGTGCGAAATTTAGATTTCACACAAAATAATTCTAATCAAACGAGACATAGCTCCTTATTACCGAACTATATAAGAGCATTGATAGTGGGACCTTCTAATTGTGGAAAAACAAATGTCTTGCTGAGTCTAATTGAAAGCCCTAATGGATTGAAATTTGGAAATATATATTTATATTCAAAGTCCTTGTATCAACCGAAATATGAGTATCTAAAGAAACTTATAACACCTATAAAGGGTATGGGATATTACACTTTTACGGATAATGTTGATGTCATACCACCGGACGAAGCAAAATCAAATTCTCTAATGATATTTGAGGATGTTGCTTGTGAAAAACAAAACAATATTCGAAGTTATTTTTCTATGGATAGACATAAAAATGTCGATTGTTTTTATTTGAATCAAACATATACCCGAATTCCTAAACCTTTAATTCGAGATAATTCCAATGTTATTATAATGTTCAAACAGGTCGAAATGAATATGAAGCACATCTATAATGATCATGTTGATTCCGATATGAAGTTTAATAAATTTATGGAAATTTGTCGACAATGTTGGAAAGATAAATATGGATTTTTAATTATAAGCAAAGACGATGATATTACATCTGGACGCTATAGAAAAGGGATTGATGTATTCATATATATATAGTAATAAATATTCTTTTGATTACAACAGACGTCAATATAAAACGAACAGCAGTCGATATAAAAGACCAGCTATCAATATAAAACAAACAGCTATCACTATTATAAGATCTGCTACCAGTATAATAGCAGCTGCTACCAGTCTAATAAAAACTGTTATCAGTCAAAAAACTAGCATATATCTGTTTAAAACAGACTGCCCACCAGTTTAAAATACATGCCTACCACTTTAAAACGAACAGCTAGCAGTTTGCAACAAACTGGTTATTGGTTGAAACATTGACACACATTAACAATGTATGGAAAAATATTAAAGTAATTAATAAAGTCGCGAAAATTTTTAAAACAAAAATTTCAGAGTATCAAATTGGGAGAAAATGAAATAGCGAATAAGTTGGAAAGCACATTTAAACCTCTAACAAAACCACTAAATAAATTCATTAAAATATCTCATGAAAATATTAAAAGACCTCCACCCGAGAATCATGATATAAAATTTGAAACCAGTACACAAAATAAAAAGTATAAAAAGGAAAACAGATTTTCTAGTAAAATCTATAAAGATGAGTTTGATAGCTTGAGTGAAGAGGAAGAAGAAGCAAAGGAGGATAAGTTTTTTTCGCAATCAGAGGAGGAAGACACAATTGACTTATCTTCTTTGAATAGAGATGGAAAACTTGATACCATATATGGACCGCATAAAGAGAATGATGTTTGGAAATTCGGTAACAGCAGTATACATCTAAGTGCTGACAAAATTATTATTGGAAATCAATCTTGGGCTAATACGCATGGGCTATATGAATTGCTTTTTTATAAAAATCCTAAGAGTTATGATTCATATGAGTTGGATATATACAAAAAGATTTTAATTAATACAAATGCACATCGAAGAAAACATGACCTCAATGAACAAATTAAAGGAAGCAAAGGTTTTAAATATACAAAAATAATAAAAAGGTTATTTCAATCTACTCACACAGGTAAAGGCCTTATGAGCGTAAGTCTTCAAAACCCGAGCTATATATACTGAGACGATCCCAACGAAAGATTAAAGCTTCTCATAGCATCACAAAATGCTGGTCATACTAATCAAAATAACGAAATAGTATCTATAATTGAAGAATTAAAGGAATCAGATATAATATACTGACGTTGAAGAAACTCAATTAATCATAAGATGAGTGTTGACAAGTTCGGTCACTTTTCAAATTCTGATATATTGAGGAGAAATGTTCCGAAAATATTGGGAATTGGTCTTGACGATCATAACAACCTCGATATCCGAAATAAGAAAATCAAAAATTTGGGTCCGCCGTCAGAAGTGGGAGGCGCTGTCAACAAATTTTATCTACAAACACAAATCAACCGTTCACGAGAAATATTAAACGCAGAAATTATTGATAATAAAAAAAATATAGTACAGTTGAAGGATAAACTTGATGAAGTTTATAATAATATTTGTGTATCTGTACCATCAACCAATTGTAAAAAACAATAAGATATTAATATAATAAAAAACAATGGAGAAAAGAAAAATTGTAAATGAACTGCATACTCAAGCCCGCAAAAAGTTCCCACGACGAAGAGTTATTATGAAAGGAATTGACGATTCATGGCAATCAGATTTAGTTGAAATGGGGAATTATTCAAAATTTAATAAAGGATTCAAATATCTATTAACAGTTATAGACAACTTTTCAAAATATTCGTGGGTAGAACCCACTAAAACTAAAAATGCTTCCGACGTTTCCGCTGCATTCCAAAGAATATTGAATTTGGGTCGAATACCAAAAAAATTATAAACTGACGATGGAAAGGAGTTTTTTAATAAAGATTTTAAACGATTAATGAATAAGTATAAAATTAATCACTATTCTACATATAGTACAATGAAGGCGTCAATTGTTGAGCGTTTCAACCGTACCTTAAAATCTATCCTGTTTCGTGAATTTTCATTTAAGGGAACCTATCAGTGGATCAAGATATATAAGGATTTAGTAGATACATACAATAATAAAGAACATAGAACAATAAAAATGGCCCCCATTAATGTAAACCCTGAGAATGAGAAAATGTTATTAAACACTGTATGCAACCACTTGAAAATATTTAAACCGTCAAATTTTCATGTGGGGGATTATGTACGCATAAGCAAATATAAAAATATATTTGAAAAAGGATATACACCAAACTTTAGTACAGAGATTTTTAGAATTAAATCTGTTCAAATTACAAATCCAGTTACATATACATTGGAAGACTATCAAGGAAATCCGAAGAGAGATTATACACACACGCTTTCCTAATGCGTACCTCGTTGAGAAAGTTTAAAAACGAAGGCAGATAAAGTATATGTTAAATGGTTGGGGTTCTCCAATCAACACAACTCCTGGATAAATAAAAATGAAATACTTTAAGCAAAATTATATCACTCAATTATATATTTTGTTTGTCATTAGTTAAATAGCATTCATAATGTCAATAACATTAGCATTAAGCGGAATATCGCCGGTTTTAACAGCCAATTATTTTCCACCAATCCAACTTCCAGACGAGTATGAATGTTCTCTGATAGATTTTCATTCTTACAACTCCATTCCAAACGTTGACTATGACAACAATTTATTTCATATCGGTGACATGACAATCGAAATACCTGTCGGATCTTACGAGTTGGAAGATATTGTATCCTATATAAAATCAGCATATGGAAAACATAATGGAGAAAAAACTTTAGAGATCGCAGCAAACAATTATACGCTACAAATTGAAATATATTCTTCACACGATGTTATTTATTTTAATCGAGATCGTTCTCTAGGAACATTGTTTGGATTTGATGACCGAATTTTGTTATAGAAATAAAGTCATAAATCGTATCTACCTGTTAACATGTTGAACGTGAACGCCGTACAAATGCAATGTAATATAATTACAGGAGCATATTTAAACAATTTACCAGTACATACTATACACGAGTTTGCTATAAACGTGTCTCCAGGATATAAAATGGATGAAATACCTAAAAACCTAATTTATTTACCAGTAAACGTCAAAGAAATCAGTTCACTTAAAGTTTGGATTGTTGATCAAGAAGAACGTTTAATAAATTTTCGCGGAGAAGAAATTACACTTCGATTGCATCTCAGACCGAAATCAAAATGATTATTTATAATAAATACGGGAATAAAAGAAAAGATATACACATTCCTTTCCAATCAGTCAAACCTAAAAGACTACCATTGACAAAAGAAAAAAATTTTTTTTTTAAATCTTTAAAATTTCGATTAAAAAATTATGTCTGAAATACTTAATGTTGGTGAAAAGCCACTCACAGACGAGAATATAATAAAAAAAGACTATCATACATATGTACCATATATACAATCTTTTAAAAATAACGATGAGATAAGAATAACAATTCAAAATCAGGACTTGTATGTATTACACAGTGAAAGCTACATTTTCATAGAAGGCTGTGTTACACTGGTAGGGGGTGCGTAAACATCTAATGCTCGATTGCGAAACAACTGTGTTTCGCAATCGACACATGTTTGATGAAATTCGATATGAAATTAATGGCGTTGAAATCGATCGTTGAAATAGCGAGTTATTTAGGATTATCTAGCACCATAAAGAATTATGCCTCTCTGAACGACTTTGAAAGTAATATGATGAAAAATGCTTTATGGAATAACGGTAACGATCTAACAATGGGGGTGTTCAACTTTTATGTTCCACTTAAGATGTTATTGGGGTTTGCCGAAGATTACACTAAAGTTATATTGAATAGCAAACACGACCTCATAATGCTACGTAGCTCAAGTGACAACAACGTATGTTATTCCACAGATGTAGCTGAAGTTTTAAATTTAACAATAACAAATATAACATGGCGAATTCCACACATACACCTTTCTGATACATCGAAAATAAAAATTATGAAAACCATAAAAGATGGAACGTCTTTACCACTCGCGTTCCGTAGCTGGGATTGTCATTTTAATCCAACATTTTATGGTGTAACAAAGTGTAATTGGAATGTAAAGCTGCCTGTAAACAGAGAATGGCCGCGTTTCATTGTGTTTGCGTTCTCAAAAGATACAAAATTTTCACACTGTAATTTGACAAACATGAAAGTCCACCTAAATTCAACATATCCATACGATAATTTAAACTTGAAATTTGATGATAACCGATATGCTGTTCTATATGATATGTACGCTAAATTTCAACAAAGTTATTATATGCGCGAACCACAACCAATCCTTTCGTGTGAAAAATTTAAGGAAACCCCTGTAATAGTAATTGATGTTAGTCATCAGAATGAAATGGTTAAAAGCGGACCTATTGATGTTAAAATTGAGTTTGAAACAAACAAAGCAATTCATGAAAACACATCTGCATATTGTTTAATATTTCACGATCGATTGCTTGAGTATACACATTTAACAGGAATATGTAGCATACAACTGTTCGTAGTAGTCCTCTTCCGAGGCAAGTTTTGCTTGAGCAGACCAGCAGCAGCACGCATCTGGTTTCCGGCTTCTGTCTCGTCGGCTATTGGGGTGGGTTAAATGGCTACGGTGCTCAATTAGACAACGATTGACTACAATATAGATTTATTTTATGGTGTGCGTGCGAAATTGTTGTATAGAGGGACAAAAGAACACAAAATAAGGAAAAAAGAAAAATAATTGGGACAAGAGAAGATTAGAAAAGACAGGAGAAGACTAGAAAGGCCTGATGCTGTTCAGATGTGTAGATGTTGACATCTGAATTTTCCCCTCCCAACCATGACCATGTGTAGAAAGCAGTAGATGATCTCCATGGTCCCTATTAGTTTA
Source organism: Polietes domitor (assembly GCA_947397865.1). NCBI lineage: Eukaryota > Metazoa > Arthropoda > Insecta > Diptera > Muscidae > Polietes > Polietes domitor. Next base: position 2,211,088 of record OX377623.1, read on the forward strand.
CCTACTCAAAAGTCTGTTAGGAAATCAAAGATGTTTGCTTAGAAATTCATTTTTTTTGTTTATTGAACCATCAAAAGAGAATATAAACACAACTCTGTTTCATAACTAAAGCTAGTTTTATTCAACCTAAATCTATTAAATTTAGTTGGTAGGAAAAAGCCAATTTAAAAATCATTATCAATTGAAACCAAAAGAAGCCAACAAATAAAAAAAATAAATTATTTTGAAGCGAGAATGGAACTATAATTATAATCTTTGAAACATTTCAAGAATATGAAATTAGTTAAACATTTGAATTTAAAAGAAAACTATCTAAAAGAATTAACAAACAAAAAAAAAAATCAAAATCAATTCTATACGGATATCGAATTCAAAAAAAAAATGCTGAAATAAAATATATCCAATTCGGATATCATAGCAATATATCCAGTTCGGATATTAAAAGAAAAAAATATGCAAATAAAATATAAAAGAATATAAATATGTTCGAACGACAAAAAAAAATTAACGTCGGAGCTGGGAGTTGAACCTGGATTCCCAATGTAAAATTTGCTTGGGTTATGCGTTTGTCACAGGTTCATTTCTTGGCACACGCGAGCAAAATTAATTGAAAATTTATTTTCTTGTTTCTTGTTTTTCTTCAATTAAAACATTTACTTTATATTTTTTTTAAAATAAAAAATGATTTTTAAATGAAAAAAAATTAAAATCTAATAAAACAAAAAAATCTATGATTCACGCGAGCTGGGATTCGATCACTCGACCTTGGTCAAAATGGTTAAGCCGCGATTAAACAACATAAGAAACACCATCAGAAATGTTCAATAAATACAATGGAAACCAAAATCAACATGTCAGATCAGTATTTCTAATAATCTTTTTATAAAAAAAATGATTAGAATTATAAAAAAAAAATATTAAAATAACTATTTACTTTATACAAAAAAAACCCCAAAAAAAATTGAGTCGGGCCGGGAGTTGAACTCGGGTCCTCGCGGTTGTGAAGCACAGTACTTGGGTACTATACCAAGCCGCCACATATATTATTGCAATCTAAATCAATACATGAAACGCACTGTTGTTGATTTTGTTTTACATTTAAAATTAACCTACACACCAAACATCAAATCTTAAACAATTCCACTTTTTGTAATAAAGTAACTAGGAAGCACTTAATAGAAATCCAATTGGATTTGATGCATGGTAATGTGGTAATTTAGCAAAAAGGAAATGAAAAATTATCACTTACTTATACTCAGTTCCAACGATGAAGGATCCTTCACTGGGTTTCCGTATTGTTTGATTGTGTACAGTATGGTCGGTATTTACTGATGTGGTGAATGTTGGTTAATCACCGGAAATGCGAATGATTTTTTTTCCCGCGAATCACGAAAATTAAGTTAATTACTTTTTTTTCTAAATTGAATTCGATATTCGCACATTACAAAAACTTTATTTTAATAATTACTCTTTTTAACTACTTTACTTAAATCTTTTCACTATTTTTTTTTATTCTTTTCACTGTTTTGGCTTAATGGTTCATAAATTTTTACTTTAAATGTACACAATTCTGGCTTTAAATATTCATAATTTTAGGTTTCTCTTTACTAGGAATATATCTTAACAAGGCAAATAAACGTTTTCACTCGCAAAAAAAAATAGTTTTCCAATGAATTTTTGGAAATTACTTTCTCCCTAATAGCACTATTAGCACAATTACTCTATTTCGGAACACTTTTCACAATTTTTCATCACTATCACAATGCAGGAAATCCTGGTGGTTCGATGATGTAGTCAGGTCCAAATAGCGTAAAATGGAAAAGGTTGCGGGTTTATCACTGAGGGTTGCCCGTGCCCGTGTAATGTGCAATCAAGTCGAACATGCCTGTGATATATGCAGTAGTGCCTTTTATTTAGGGATTAGCTAATAAAATATTGAAAATTCGATTGGGTTGTAAAGGAAAGCCAGGGATTTATTTTTCCGACACTCAAGTCCTGTTATCGACAGCCCAGAATTTATCACAAAAAAGTCCAGAATTAATTAACGACAGCTTAGAATTTCCAATATTCATGAATATATCCTGATAAAGGATTTAATAAAAGAAATTCTAAGGAGAAGATACTTCAGAAAAATTAAAATTTTATATGTCTTTACTTACTTGATCCTCAACGAAAATGTACAAAAAAAAATTAACACTTCTGTCGCCACAGTGAAAACGTATACTGTGGGTGTCGATATTAGGAAAGGAAGGCTTTGGGTGTCTTTACTGGTATTTATAAATAAATTCTGCTTGGAAAGGTAACGCTAGCCTCAACAATTTTACTCAATTTTTGGGAAATATTCTGCTAGTTCGAAAAAAATAATGAACTAATACCACCATAGGTATTACAACCAATACAAACCAATATATACCAGTTACAACGCACTGCATTACCACAGTTGCATGATCGCAGCCAAAATAGCCGCGCCAACCTGCCGCACCACGGTGGGTCAGAGGGTAGCGACTCCTCCCAACAGTCGGGAATCACCGGTTCGAATCCCACTCGTAACAAAAAATATTTTTTTCCCCTTTCAGATAAAATTAATTCTACTATTTTTTTTACATAAAAAATATGTCATTACGCTGCTACAAGCGACCCTACATTTCCCCCCGCCAAAATCAGGTTTGGGGCTCAGGATGGGACTCAAAGCTGATCCCGCTTGTAGCGAAAACAAAAAAACTCAAAACATCGTAGTCTATTGCCGAATGTCCTTCGCGTGGTAAACACCTACTATACGACCATTCAAGTCCTCCAATTCATAATAGCAATTGCCTATTTTCCTGCGAACTCTTGCCTTTAAAAATGGTGGAGCTAACTTCGCGTTATACCCTTTCTCGAAACTGCTCTGTGAGAAGTTCCTTCGGAAGACTTCCTGGCCTACCACATAGTTTACTATCCTGGAGCGTAAATTATACGTCCTCTCGTTCTGTTGTTGCCGCTTTGACATATTCTCAGTAGCTCGTTGCCTAATAATGTCCAGACTGTCTCCCTGATCGAATCTTATTGTTCTGTCATCCAACATATCAAGTTTCCGCAATAAAGAATACGTATGAGCATTCGTCACCATGTGTTGACCAAAAACCATGTAATAAGGAGTAGTGCCTATAGAAGCATGTATAGATGATCGTAACGAGCAACTAATACTGCTGAGGTACTCATCCCAATTACTTTGGTCATGTTTAATGTATGCCCTTATCGCAGAAAGAACTGAACGATTGACGCGTTCAGATGCATTAGACTGTGGCGAATGAACGGCCGTATATACATGAGCTACACCATACTTCTGAATAAACTTATTAAAAGTAATTGACTTGAATTGAGAACCATTATCAGAAACTATCGTTTCAGGAGTTCCAAATATATGGAAAATCTCCTGTTCCACATATTTTGTGACAATATCGGTGGTAAATTTCTTAACGGGTTTCAAAAAGCAAAATTTTGAAAAATGGTCAACAACAATGAATATTCCGATATTCCCAGACTTCGATCGAGGATACGGGCCTAAAAAGTCTACATATAGTTTTTGAAAACATCGATGTGTCTCAGATGTTTTACCCATTGGAGGTCGCATTACAAAATTTGGATGTTTTGTTGCCTTACATATATTACACGCGTTAACATAATTCCTGACATGATTAACAAGATTAGGCCAAAAGTAAAAACGTCTAATTCTCTCTAAGGTCTTGTTAATGCCACAATGTGACGCGAGTGGACCATCATGCGCCTTCTCCAGCAACTCTCTGACCAGATCTTTGGGTATCCAAAGTTTCCACGCAAAGTCATCTCGCAACTGCTCTCCAGTACAGTGTTCCGTCCGTCTGTATAGGTAACCGTCTACAATCTTTAAGTCAGGTGATTTATCTATGGACTTGGTAACATTGTCTAGTAGGTCAGTGTACGGTTTACTTTTGAAAACGGGTGATTGTAAATCAACAAAAAGTCCAGTCCCATCTAAAGAGGATAATTCAATATTTTGAATTTCGGACAGATCATCACTGTTAATACGCGAAAGCGCATCTGGAACCACGTTTCTGCTGCCTTTGCGGTGCTCAATTTTGAAAGTGAAACTCTGAAGCTTCAAAGCCCACCTCGCCAACCGCGAGTTCAGGTCTGTTTGGGACATGAGCCACTTCAATGATGCATGATCGGTGATCACAGTAAACTCATGTCCTTCCACATACGCTCGAAACTTTTTAATACTTAACACCGCTGCTAAGCATTCTTGTTCGGTGACAGAATATTTGCGCTGGGCTTGGTTGAGCTTCTTCGACATGAAGGCGATAGGAAACTCGTCACCCTCCGCAGTTTTTTGCACCAAGACGCCTCCTATACCAGTACTGCTGGCATCACAGTGTATGAAAAACGGCTGTGTGAAGTCGGGACTATGCAGAACTGGGGCGGTGGTCAAAATAGACTTTAAATCATCGAAAGCTTTTTGAGCATACTCGCACCAAACAAATTTACGATTTGTTTTCAACAAATCAGTTAACGGACTTGTGACAGAAGCGTAGTTCCTTATGAACTTACGGTACCAACCGGACATACCCAAAAATCGTCTGAGTTGTTTTACAGATCTTGGTCTCGGAAATTCAACAATAGCTGAAACTTTTTCAGGATCTGTCTGAATAACCCCATTTCCTACTAGGTGACCTAGATATCTGACTTCAGGTACGCAAAATTTAGATTTTTCAATATTTATCGTCAAACCGGAAGAGCGTATTCGTTGCGAAACTACTTGCAGAACGTCCAAATGTCTATCGAAAGAGTCAGACACAATCAACAAGTCATCCAGATAAACAAACACCTCCGTTCGCAAATTCCATCGATTGTGGAGCATTGCAGAGGCCAAAAGGCATGACCTTGAAATGATACAAGGGACGGCCGGGAACGGTAAAGGCTGTCTTATCTTTCGACGACTTGTCGAGAGGTATTTGCCAGAATGCATCCTTAAGGTCCAAGCTCGTTATGTACTCAGCCCGAGGAAGTCTACTCAGGATACCATCAATATTCGGTAAAGGATAAGCAACCTTGACCGTTACAGAGTTGACTTTCCTACTGTCCAAGCACAATCGAACTTTCCCAGGCTTGCGAACAAGCACCATCGGTGAAGACCAGGAGCTATCTGACTCTTCGATCACGTCCATTTCCAACATTCGGTCAATTTCCGCATAAATAAGTTTCTCCATTGCTGGTGAAACAGGAAAATGTCTTTGTTTTATTGGAGTTGCTTCTCCGGTATCAATTACATGAGAAATTACATTCGTCCTCCCCAGACCTTCCTTCGCGAATGAGGGAAAACTGTCAATAACTGTCCGTAAACGTCTTTGTTCGACGTCCGTCAATGGTCGCTGATCAGAGAGTTCTGATATTTCGGCCGAAAACAATTTTGTATTTATTTCGGATACAAGTCCGAGCGGTAGTAAATCAAATAATTGCCAAAAATCAACGCCAAGGTACAAATTTTGCAACAGGTTAGGAACAATAAATAAAGTAATTGGCTTAGTAATACCTCTAAAGGTGATAGGGGTATTAATAACACCTGAAACACACTGACTTTTCCCATCAGCGGTCCTAACAACTGATTTAAATTTCCTCACACCACTATCATTTTTCAAAACTTCATGGGCGGCCTCTGATCCTAAGCAACTAACCGATGCACCAGTGTCCAATAGCCCACTAATGGTTTTCCCAAACAACTCGACTTGGGCATAAGGTCTAATATCATTGGGCCTAGCATAGATGGAACTTAAAAGAGAATGACGCGTATGATTAACCTTACGCCAAAAATTTCTCATACGCTCAGTGGACCGGGCTTCTTTAGCACTAAGTTGAGTGTCATTGAATATTTCAGCTCTCTTAGCCTCATACTCTGCTAAACGGATATGAAAAGGTTTGAAATACGTAGGTGGATGAGTCCTGACTTCCGTTCGTAAATTGGGTGACTTATTATCCTTCTCCTTGCAGAATCTATCCACGTTCGAAAAAGGAATTTTAGAATTAGTCTGTACTATTTCAATAGGTTGTACGGTAATAGCCGGGTTTTCTAAGTCTAAATTAGGTTTATTATTTGGAATGCCTGAGGTAAACTCAGACTCTAATCGGTATTCGTGCCGGAGGATTTTGTTGGTTTGCGTGCACTTTTCAGCGCACTCGGTAACCCGTTTTTTGAATTGCACGATGGGCAATTGGGTTTGTACACATTAGGTGTACCGCAACCGAAACAAAATACGCAAAGTTTCTCTAAACAATCTTGATATCTGTGTCCTACCTTCCTGCAGTTCCAGCAAGTCAATGATATAGCTGAAATTTCTTCTTCACCATCTGAAGATTCAACGCAATCGTTCAGCAATTCGTGTATCTGCTTCCGTTGTTGAAATGGTTTAGAAGTAGAATGCCTTTTGACAATGTCCTGCAGGAAAAACTCTCTACGACGGCAAATATCACGTAAATGAGAAATAGAATAAATTTGAATGTTGAGAATTTCGTGCTGAATCTCAGGTAAAAGATTACGCCTTAATATTTCTATCAGGACTTTCTCCTCCAAGGGCTGGGTCAATCTATCTGAAATATCCACGATAGCCTCATAAAATGAGTCGAAACTTTCGTTTGATCGCTGCTTTCTATCACGAATCAATTCTCGCCAATCCACATCAGTACGAGAGTCTTTGTATTGAGTTCGTAAAGCCGCGCATAATCTGTTCCAACGAATTTCTGGGACGGACTTATGATACCTCCAATACCATTCATTGGCCTTGGAGTCAAATAAAGCAGATATGTGCTGACAAAGTAATTCGAAGTTACCATTGAGGGTCTCCTTTGTCAAGGCCTCAACTCTATAAAGAAAATTCTCGATAGACATACCATGAGGATCTCCAGAAAACTTAATTTTCCAATTGTGAATTATATGTCCAACCTTGTCAGGACGAATGGAAGGGATAGAATTACTACTGAGAGATGTGTTAGAACTATTCCGATTCTGATTCTGTAAATTAACACTGGTATTGGGATTCGATGGTATACCTAGTAATTGTTCAAGTGTTTGAACTTCCAAAGGACCTGAATGAGAAGTACGAGAAGTTCCTAGTGCCGGATTAGGAAGAGTAGGAGCCTGAGTTTGTGTATTCAATCTACCAAAACTCGCCTGAATACTAGATTCAATCATTCTAGACAGTTGTTCACTAATTTTTCTCATCATCTCATCCTGTTGAGCTCTAACAGCCGAAGTCACAATCGCTTCAATATTATCCACCAATAAGTTGTTATCGCCAGTAATAGTCGGATGGTTGTGTGTCTGATCAGAAATGGGAGCACGGAGAGAATTTGAAGAAGCTCTCTTAAAATTCTGATTTTGCAATGGGGATGAATTAGCTGGGGCCTGACCGGTCTGTAATCCTGAACGGCTAGAGTCAAACTCCAAAGCTCGGTGAGACTGAGATCGGGTAGTCATTGGTGAAGTGGAACTACCAGCTGCAGTAGAAACACTTACACTATTCAAAACCAAACCACACGTTGGACATCCCTGACTCGTCTTAACATGTTTCGCCAAACAAGACCTATGGAAAGTATGTGTGCATGGAGTAGTACAAGCCAAATTACTATTTCTTATAGCTTGGTTACAAATGCCACAACCTGGTGCTGTACCAATATTAGCCAAATCCTCAGTACTTCTTCGTAAAGGCATTATAAAATTAAAATCGAAAAGTAACTCTAAACAAAAAATAATCTCTTATAAAAACTAAAATTCTTCAAAAAAAAACTCGAAAAAAACCCAAAAGAAATTAAAAAAAAACTAAATTTGAAACAAAAAAAATAAAAATATTATAAAGAATTTTTCAAATCTTAACTACATTTAAAGAAAATTAAATCAAAATGTTTGTGGAGTTTCGGAAACAAATTCCAACGAAATCAAAAAAAATCTTCTACAATTCAAAACAAAGTCACAATAATATTTGATCTCCGTAAGAGCTAGTGAGTAGGAACCAATTGAGCATCACAACTTTTAAGTCTCTCAAAAAAATAGAAATAAAGGAAAGAAAAAGAACAGTATCAAAAAAAAAAGATTATCAGTAAAGCTGGTACTTATTCGAGATTAATCCAAAAAAGTCAGTTCCGGGCTAAACTAACAAAAAGTTATGTATCATAAACACTATCACAGTATGAAAACGGTCTGGTACTAGCATATCCTATCCAATAACAGCAATTCCAGAATGCATTTATGAAAATGTATATAACACTGTACACTAAGAAGGGTATATTGAATGTAATGAATGGTTTGACACCAACACAACATATTGTAAATCAACTTCCAATTACAACACATTCATTATACGAAAAGAGAAAATTTACAAAAGAAAATAGAAACGATATAATCTCAGTAAAGACGGTACTTAATTAGAAATCTTCCAGAAAAGTATTCCAGTCTAACCACAACAGAAAGGAGGGTACTACCAACACTAACATTTGTGAAAACGGTCTGAAACTAGCATATAATCCAGAATCAGCTATTCCGGAAACCACGCATACAAATGTCAATAGCACGATAAAAAAGAACTAGGTATGATGCATGTAGTGTATGGCTAGACAAATCTCTAACAGATTTTATGTCAGATTCCAAACACAGCACAATGATCATACTCAGATGTCGAAAAGTGTTATTTGAAAAGTATAGAGGAAATAAATAAACGTTTTGTTTTATAGGAGCTACACGAATAATTTGAATAAAATTCAAAGATGGAAATGGAAAACTGATCTTAACGTGTCGGGCCCCACGTTGGGCGCCAAAAATAATTTCTACTGTAGCATACAACTGTTCGTAGTAGTCCTCTTCCGAGGCAAGTTTTGCTTGAGCAGACCAGCAGCAGCACGCATCTGGTTTCCGGCTTCTGTCTCGTCGGCTATTGGGGTGGGTTAAATGGCTACGGTGCTCAATTAGACAACGATTGACTACAATATAGATTTATTTTATGGTGTGCGTGCGAAATTGTTGTATAGAGGGACAAAAGAACACAAAATAAGGAAAAAAGAAAAATAATTGGGACAAGAGAAGATTAGAAAAGACAGGAGAAGACTAGAAAGGCCTGATGCTGTTCAGATGTGTAGATGTTGACATCTGAATTTTCCCCTCCCAACCATGACCATGTGTAGAAAGCAGTAGATGATCTCCATGGTCCCTATTAGTTTACCTACTCAAAAGTCTGTTAGGAAATCAAAGATGTTTGCTTAGAAATTCATTTTTTTTGTTTATTGAACCATCAAAAGAGAATATAAACACAACTCTGTTTCATAACTAAAGCTAGTTTTATTCAACCTAAATCTATTAAATTTAGTTGGTAGGAAAAAGCCAATTTAAAAATCATTATCAATTGAAACCAAAAGAAGCCAACAAATAAAAAAAATAAATTATTTTGAAGCGAGAATGGAACTATAATTATAATCTTTGAAACATTTCAAGAATATGAAATTAGTTAAACATTTGAATTTAAAAGAAAACTATCTAAAAGAATTAACAAACAAAAAAAAAATAAAAATCAATTCTATACGGATATCGAATTCAAAAAAAAAAATGCTGAAATAAAATATATCCAATTCGGATATCATAGCAATATATCCAGTTCGGATATTAAAAGAAAAAAATATGCAAATAAAATATAAAAGAATATAAATATGTTCGAACGACAAAAAAAATTAACGTCGGAGCTGGGAGTTGAACCTGGATTCCCAATGTAAAATTTGCTTGGGTTATGCGTTTGTCACAGGTTCATTTCTTGGCACACGCGAGCAAAATTAATTGAAAATTTATTTTCTTGTTTCTTGTTTTTCCTCAATTAAAACATTTACTTTATATTTTTTTTAAATAAAAAATGATTTTTAAATGAAAAAAAATTAAAATCTAATAAAACAAAAAAATCTATGATTCACGCGAGCTGGGATTCGATCACTCGACCTTGGTCAAAATGGTTAAGCCGCGATTAAACAACATAAGAAACACCATCAGAAATGTTCAATAAATACAATGGAAACCAAAATCAACATGTCAGATCAGTATTTCTAATAATCTTTTTATAAAAAAATGATTAGAATTATAAAAAAAAAAAAATATTAAAATAACTATTTACTTTATACAAAAAAAACCCCAAAAAAAATTGAGTCGGGCCGGGAGTTGAACTCGGGTCCTCGCGGTTGTGAAGCACGGTACTTGGGTACTATACCAAGCCGCCACATATATTATTGCAATCTAAATCAATACATGAAACGCACTGTTGTTGATTTTGTTTTACATTTAAAATTAACCTACACACCAAACATCAAATCTTAAACAATTCCACTTTTTTGTAATAAAGTAACTAGGAAGCACTTAATAGAAATCCAATTGGATTTGATGCATGGTAATGTGGTAATTTAGCAAAAAGGAAATGAAAAATTATCACTTACTTATACTCAGTTCCAACGATGAAGGATCCTTCACTGGGTTTCCGTATTGTTTGATTGTGTACAGTATGGTCGGTATTTACTGATGTGGTGAATGTTGGTTAATCACCGGAAATGCGAATGATTTTTTTTCCCGCGAATCACGAAAATTAAGTTAATTACTTTTTTTTCTAAATTGAATTCGATATTCGCACATTACAAAAACTTTATTTTAATAATTACTCTTTTTAACTACTTTACTTAAATCTTTTCACTATTTTTTTTATTCTTTTCACTGTTTTGGCTTAATGGTTCATAAATTTTTACTTTAAATGTACACAATTCTGGCTTTAAATATTCATAATTTTAGGTTTCTCTTTACTAGGAATATATCTTAACAAGGCAAATAAACGTTTTCACTCGCAAAAAAATAGTTTTCCAATGAATTTTTGGAAATTACTTTCTCCCTAATAGCACTATTAGCACAATTACTCTATTTCGGAACACTTTTCACAATTTTTCATCACTATCACAATGCAGGAAATCCTGGTGGTTCGATGATGTAGTCAGGTCCAAATAGCGTAAAATGGAAAAGGTTGCGGGTTTATCACTGAGGGTTGCCCGTGCCCGTGTAATGTGCAATCAAGTCGAACATGCCTGTGATATATGCAGTAGTGCCTTTTATTTAGGGATTAGCTAATAAAATATTGAAAATTCGATTGGGTTGTAAAGGAAAGCCAGGGATTTATTTTTCCGACACTCAAGTCCTGTTATCGACAGCCCAGAATTTATCACAAAAAAGTCCAGAATTAATTAACGACAGCTTAGAATTTCCAATATTCATGAATATATCCTGATAAAGGATTTAATAAAAGAAATTCTAAGGAGAAGATACTTCAGAAAAATTAAAATTTTATATGTCTTTACTTACTTGATCCTCAACGAAAATGTACAAAAAAAAATTAACACTTCTGTCGCCACAGTGAAAACGTATACTGTGGGTGTCGATATTAGGAAAGGAAGGCTTTGGGTGTCTTTACTGGTATTTATAAATAAATTCTGCTTGGAAAGGTAACGCTAGCCTCAACAATTTTACTCAATTTTTGGGAAATATTCTGCTAGTTCGAAAAAAATAATGAACTAATACCACCATAGGTATTACAACCAATACAAACCAATATATACCAGTTACAACGCACTGCATTACCACAGTTGCATGATCGCAGCCAAAATAGCCGCGCCAACCTGCCGCACCACGGTGGGTCAGAGGGTAGCGACTCCTCCCAACAGTCGGGAATCACCGGTTCGAATCCCACTCGTAACAAAAAATATTTTTTTTCCCTTTCAGATAAAATTAATTCTACTATTTTTTTTACATAAAAAATATGTCATTACGCTGCTACAAGCGACCCTACAAATAGTTAGAAAAATTATTTAAACATTTTTAAAATTATATACTTACACTACATCATTGTATGAATGAAATTACCAAAATAAAAACACAAATTTACAATTATATTTGAAACTTAATAACATGTCTTTTTATTTTTAACGATAAATAGGTAACGAAAATATTAATTAACAAGGAAAATACAAATCTAAATAAATATATATTAATAACAAAAGTAATATTGTTTAATTACAAATTCAATTCATTAAGCGCGTCTAAAGAAGCCGAGTCTTTATTATTAACCCCATTAAAATTACAACCAAATGTCATGAGATTTATTGAACTTAAATTTATATCGACATTTTCACTTTCTCTCAGTTCATCTAAAGTCGCAAGATCTAGATTGTTGATATCACTTAAACTGTAATCAAACGTCATTAAATCAATCGAGTTCAGATCAATATTTTCAATATAATTGTCTGATGGACTTTCTATTGTCCCCAAGCATATGTATTTATACCGTCGGACTTAATTTTTCTTTTATCGTCATCGTAGCTTAAAGTTATTTTATTAATTTAAATTGTATGCTTTTTAGATCTAAATATCACAATATTTTTTCTTATTTAATAAGCAGTCTCGGTAGGTATCTATTGTATATTTATTAAGGACAGACTTTTTAACGCCCTTAGATTTTTTATGAGGGCTCCGTTTTGTACACTTATAGCATACATTTTCGGTCTCAATCCTACAAATTCTGTCATAATTTTCCCACAATTTTCATCCTTCATCATTCCTAATACCTTTTTATTTAGTAGCGGTATATTGAAAGGATTATCTGACGGATACTCTGAGGTATCAAACCTATCCTGAATATCCTGTAATGTCAGTTCTTTATAAAAATCTCTACCTATAAAGGAATATATGAATGAATCTGTATCCATATAATTTAAATAAAAATCTTCCTGGAACTTCTTCTTCATGAATTCGTAATGGAAATCATACATTTGGAAAGTTCCAAGACAGAGAACCCTAAATAAATTGGTTTGTCGTGTAAAGTCTTTACACGACTCAACTGAATGGCAACCATGTCATCAGAAAACTGTGTCAAACTATGGAAATTCGGAGTCGCTATCCATGCCTGTGCACCAATCTATTCCTATCTGTTATCTCCCAATTTTTAACAATTTTGACATCCTTTCTTTTGTCAACATTTTCCATGGTTTTCCCGTAGACTGAATTATTCAATAGCTTCAAAAAGTCTTTTTCGAAAGCATTCTTCGCCATGGTTCTATGATAATTGTTTTTTTCGATGTATGGTTTTAACCAAGCTTCCTGTTTAAAAGAAAGGATACGGTTAACCTTTTCTAAAACCATCCCATTCGCTAAACATTGTTTGAGAACTCGAGAGTGTATTGGATACGATTGTTTAGTCGAAAAATCTGTTATTAATTTCTTACACTTTGATCCCCAACCTTCTTGTTTTCAGCACAGAACGGTAAGTCGTTATGCGCTTTGTGTAAACAAGTTGGATATGAAATATCCGCATCAATAAAGAACGCTCTATCTCCATCGTTAGCTAATTTCATGATTTCTTCTTTGTGACAAAGTTTTTCAAATTCTGTTCCTTCGACCCATTTAAAATCATTTTTAGGTAGATATTGTGACATTGCCCACCCATAAAAATTATTCGCATCAAGATACATGATATATTCTGACGGTTTACTCTTGTCATAGTTACTCATGTATTTATTATTTGCTTTTGTATGCCGTTTGGAGCATTGGACAATGCCACCTCGAATCCCATTCTTACAGAAATTGTACATGTCAATGTCTGTTAAAAGTTCCAATTCTACCTTTGTATGTTTTAACATAGCATCCCACGAAAGACCTAGTGCGGTATAATAATGACTAGGGTTTAAATTATGAATTTTCTTACAAACCGCTCTAAAATTTTCAAAAACGTCAGTCAATATTAAGACATCGGCCTTCAGATACAATTCCATGTAATCTTTCAGATTCTGACATCCAAATCTTGACCACACATCTTGAGCATGTTTATAGTCTTGCACCGAACATTCTTTGTTTATCAAATGGTTAAAAATTCATTTCTTGGTGGAAGTTTATTTTCCGAAAGTTTAGAATAACTAGATATATATTCATAGGGGAAGGTATCTTTCTTATTCATAAGTTTAAAATCAATATCATTGGGAAATTGTTTTCGAACACTATGGAAATCTTGTTCGGGTAAGTTTTTAGCCAACGTATCTAAACTAGCTGACATGAATCTAAATGAGTCTAAAAACCTCAATTCTAATCTATTTTCCCCACCCATTTTAATGAAATGGGAAAGTGAAACATACAATTCCTTATTCAAAGGAATTACTTTGGTTTCACCATCGAATTCAGACAGCTCACTGATGAAAAGGTGGCAGTCATATGAAGAAAAATTATGGAAGTATACTGGGACAAATTTAGCTATCTGATGCTGTATGTTACAAGCATTATGTGCTCCCCTCTGAAATTTCCGGTTAAATGACAGTGGTCTCTCACTCTATCATCACCTAAAGTCTCATCACATATATGACAGTTTACTGCAGTCATAAATTGGGTTTCCTCTAAGGGCGTTAAAGGAATCATCTCCATATTTACATATAAATATTTATTGTAAATTTCTTTACAATCTTTCACAAGATTTTGTAAAAATTTTGTAGGAGCATCTTCTCCTGTATATATACAGAACTTGTCAAGACTGCTATCGTAGCTACATTTAATTACAAAACTAAAAGCACAAGGAACGTGCTTCTTCAACTCTACAGTTTTTGTTGAAGTTGCGGTGTTTGTTGAATTCTGCAACACACACTCAAAGTCGGCATACACCACAAAATGAACATCTAACTTTCGTTGATGGTGTTTATATTTCAAAATGGCTTTGTCCCTTTGTGGCAAGTGTGTTACTATGCCTCCACATTCCGGTTTGTGTCTCTGTAGTAGACCTTCTGAACCAAAATGTTGAATGCATCCATTGCATATAAAAATGTTTGCATTTCCTTGAGAGAATTGTGTGTTCAGTAGTCTATGGAAGAAAATAAAAATATTAATATTTTTGTTTTAAAATAAAAAATATATATTTTTGTATTTTTACCTTGACATATTTTTAATCCATATGTAATGGAATTGACCGTCTTTATGTAGCAGCATTAAATTTACGTGATTCACCTTTTCCCTTTTCGTTAGGTGGTACGGTCCCACAACCTCATTGTTTTCATATCCGAAAACATTTATACTGATATTGTCATTATTTGCTTCAAACAATTTAATCTGTTGAATGGCTAGAGGAAATTCTAGATCTTGAAAATTCAACTCAATGTCAGTTTGTAGAGTTATTCTACCATTATGAATATTCACGTTGTAGGAGGATGTGCAGTTCGCATTATTTGTGGGTGTGTGATCTAATGCTGCTACTAGACTCCATTTAAAACAGAACGTTTTAGTGCTAGACTCTGCGGCAGCGCCATAAATTGGGATCCCTTAGTAAGTGCAGCCTGATTTATATTTATTTCCAACTTTATTATTTTTGATAATGCCCATCCAGAATCCCTCTCCTGGAATTCGGACATTTTTCTTCTAATTATGTCAACTTGATCATCAAAAAGCTGGTTTATATCATCGGCCATGGTTACTAAGGTCATTTTCGCCATATGGTTAAAAGATGTTGGACTACTTATTCCATCAGAAATAGGATTGACCAGTTTTTTTATTTGTAGCTTGTCTTGACGTTGTTGGTTGTTCTTCACCTCCATTAACACTCAAAGTCTTTGCGACAATAGCAGGTTTAACATAATCCGCTAGCAGTTCCATATTAAATTTAATAATATTATGGTCTACTAGCCTGAGACTTAGTAGTTTTACCAAACTTTGTTTCGTTTCATATAAAAACTCTTCAGGTATCAAAGTGTTGTATTTATTTAAGTATTCATATGTCGCAGCACGGTTCGAAAATTTACTTTTTATGTGATTAACATTCTGATTAATAAAAGATGCAACATTTCGCTTATGTCCATTGGTACGAACATGGCTTACTTTTGCAGCTACATCTATATTGCAATATTTTTTTTAATCGGTGCGGTTTGAGTATTTTGTGTTGTTTGTGGGATTAATGCGTCTACTCCTGTATTACTAGTCGTTATTGGTGGTATTGAACTTTGTCCATTGTCTGAGTATTGTTGAGGATGTTGTTGTTGTAACACATTGTTGTTCTTGTTGAATCCAGAATAAGTCGGGTTTATGTTGCTATTTGATCGATATTGAACATGTTTCAACTTTTTTGAATCTGGCTGATCCTCCATACCCATTGATCGCTTTCTAGGTTGAGATACTGCAGTTTCATTTGAATGGAAAGCTCGTATGTGGAACTTCACTGCATGCATCGTTACAAAAACTTGATTGCAGATTGGACAATGCAATTTTAAATGCCTTTCATATTGGCTTGTCATACCAAATCCAGCGTTGCATATGGCACAAGTATATGTATATGAAGCCATTTTACTTTATTTATTTATTTTTAACAATGTTAGAAATTTTTTTATAGTAAATACACTTTTTTGCAAGTACACAGTATTCGTTAGAATAAAAACGAATTTAAATTATTTAACTTTTATAATTTGAAAATAATCTCAAAATTAATATATATATTTACAGAATGATGCTTCACTCTCCAAAGGTCAACGAATACTGTATTCCTAGGACTAATTTCATTGTTTATTATAAAAAATAAATATACAACCATTGGTATAGTTTATCCCTAACCACATGACAATAAACCCTTAATCTCAAAAATAAATATACATATGTATACACTAACAGCCATTTATCCCTAACCATATGACAATAAACCTTTAAAAAGGATATCCTAAAATAAATAACAACAAGCGCCGCCATAAATTCTAACTCGTCATAAACGTTTCCACTAGCGTCTTCACTGGCGGTCAAAAAGCATGCCCAACAGGAACATCCCAATTTGAAATGCACCCGATATACCACCTACGTCGATCATGAAAATCTATGTCGATCTAAAACAAACTGTTTTGTGAATTTCTATTTTTACTCATACATCCTTCAGCCCCTTTACATTTTTACCTATAAATGAAAATAATACACAATTTTTTCGTGAAAATATTATTTTCCATTTTTTTATCTTCACCATACGACGTCCTTAAAAAAGGATAACCTAAAGGAAAGAACAACAACATATACACGAATATTAGTATTTTCAATTTATGACATGTCGCCTTAAACCAATCTTATCTACATGACACCAAAAACGGACACTGTCTTTAGCGTACAATGACAGACACAGAATCCTAACGCTCACAACTATCTCCGCCATAACAAAAACAATCGTCCTTAAAAAAAAGCGAAATGACACACACAAGCATTAAAGGACAGACGTAACCTTTCGCTCTCATCTCTACTGCCCACCCAATGAGTACACACGAACAACTAGTAAAACTCTCTTACATACAATGTAATCTAACTGTTGATCATCAACCCCTAGTGAAAAACCTACCCCAATCACCTTTACAGACAATGCAGTCTAACTGTCAACTAACCTCCCACCCCTACAACCATCTGGATGAACACCTGGCCACCCCGACCTGACCCTCGTCAACAACCTGTCAAAATAATCAATCAAAATATGTGACATTTATACAAAACCCGTATCTCCCCTCTACTACCACCGAGACACTGCAAATCCTCAAATTATTGATGCTTCCAAACTTGAACTTTAAGACCTTCGTTTTTATGCAAGCCTTCCTATTGATATTCTGATTGAAATGGATATAGGACCCCTAATCTTCACTATTGGAGTACCTATGCTGTCTATCGGATCCCTGCTAGCCCAAAAACCGAATTTGGATGGATTATCGGTGGGGCCCTTACACAGGAGACTCAAGTCGAAAACCAAAATTTACTATGTAACACAGTCTCCATTGAGAAAATCCTCACACGTTTTTTGGAGAGGGAATATACCCGAAAAGAGATTTTACGGTCAGAAGAAGATACATGTTTCTAACAAATTTTTAAGTCTACAACGCGTCGAAAAAAATATGAAAGGTGACTCTCCCATTCAAAACTTGTGAAGAATCGGGATCTTCCAGAAACATTGCTAAAAACGCCGGACATCAAGCAGCAGTATGATCAGGCCATTTTAGAATACTCTAAGCTGAAACATATGAGGAGGATCAACAAGTCTGGCTGGACCAAATTGATTGGAACCATATTTTGAAACCCACAACTTACAGAAGCTGGCAGAATTTCATTAAAACTTGTCCATCAATTGATACGGTTGCAATTCATAGGTGGGTTCAGTTCAGACCCTCTAGTTCCATCAAAGTCCACAGGTTTTGCGACGCGTCGGAAAGTGCATAAGCTGCCACATTGTATTCAAGGGTACAACATTCTGAAAATACATACATACACTTTTCTACTGGCAGCTAAGACACGTGTGGCCCCCATTATTAAAATTAACTTCAGCAACATCACTTTTCTACTGGCAGCTATGACACGTGTGGGCCCCAAATTATATTCAGCATTAATTTCTCAGCTTCGAATCTCAAACTTTTTTTCAACACAACACTGGACCGCTTTAACAATTGTGCTGAAATGGCTAAAAAAGCCACCTTGTGCCTGGAGCACTTTTGTCGGGAATCGGGTATCTGATATTCTGGAAGGTATTGGAAAAGAGCGGTGGCGACATGTTGACTTTGAAAGCAATCCCGCAGACATTACCAGGCCAGGCTGAGCATATGATTTAAAGCCAGTAACATTTTTAATTGCTTTTTGACATTTTTAATGAGTTCGTTGACCTTGCCTTTGGTATTTTTGTCTTTTGTTTATATAAATGAAGGTGGGAATTGACATGTTTCTGACATTTTGAAGTACTTTTTGTTTCTTGTTTATATAAATGAAGGTGTGAATTGACATGTTTCTTACATTTTGAAGTACTTTTTTTTTGTTTATATAAATGAAGGTGTGAATTGACATGTTTCTGATATTTTAAAGTACTTGTGCATTTTAGTATTTTCCCCCACCCTTAATTTAATTCCACGTACGTGGACATTTTTGTTATTGTTTTTCCACTTTTGTTTATATAAATATAGGTGTGAATTGACACGTTTTTGACATTTTGAAGTGATTTAAATGTACATTGACATGTTTTATTGCCTTTTTTGTTTTTGTTGATATAATTTTGTTTATATAAATGCAGGTGTGCCTTTTTTCACCCTAACCCTTATTTCTTTTCATTTCATGTACGTAGACATTTTTATTATTATATTTTCCACCCTTCCCACAATTTCATTTTATACAACATTTGCTAATTTATAGCTGAAAATAACTTTATCTATTTTTCCAAGTTTAAAGAAAAGACCAGTTCATTTTATATATTTATTTTAAATATACTTGGAAATTTGAAACGAGTTGATATTTCGGTATGTCACCAGTCTAAATAAAATTGACAGATTTGAAGGTTAATTTTAGGAAATAACCATATGTGTTGAGTCAATATGAGTGTGCGTGTGTGTGTATATCATACGCAGATTCCTGCTGGATTTGTTTCTCCAGAAATGTGTTGCATGACATTTGTTTATATTAAAGTTATAATTAGTTGTGTAAATCGCTGTTTTATCTATGATGTGAAGTTTGTATTCAAATTCTGAAATATACAGTGGTGGCCACGAATTTAGCACATTCACCACATGTAACTTTATAAAGCAAATATTTCAACTTCTTTTTATGTTTTTTGCCCAGTATTTTTTCTAAAATATTACGTACGATAAGATGACGATTTAACGTTGTCTTTGTTCGGTTCTTATGTTGCATTTTAGTTTTTTGCAATCTAATGTACAAATAATACGAAAAGTGATTGGACAGTAATTTAGCACAAATTAAAAAAAAACTTTAATCAAACCGGAAAAAACTGAACTAACCAATACATTTTATTATAAACTTAATATTTGGTTGAATAACCACTATTTTGAGTAATAGCTGTACATCTTCTGGACACACTCTCCACAAGAGACATAAAAGGCTCCATTGGAATAGCATATCAGGAATTTTGAGTTTCATTCAAGAAACCGGGCAAATTTTTGGGTTTTATTGCTATAATATGTTGTTAAAGTCCATTCCATAGATTCTCAATAGGATTGAGATCCAGTGACTGTTCTGCACCATTTTTAAAAATATATTCTATTCAGATCCAAACAGCTCTTCACTGGCATTAAATGTCAAGTTTTTATCTGAATATGTTATCATAGTATCAACAAGTAGATTTTTGTAAATATACTGATCCATCAGTGCATTGATTTAGTGTATCGGACCAACGCCTTGTCCAGAAAACGTAGTATACACCATCAGATCTTCGCCAACAAGCTTTACCGTCTCATATTTGTACTTCGGGCTGTTCTGCATGTTTGGAGGGCACAATTCGTAATGTTTTCTATTAGTTCCGAACAGACATGTGTTCGATTCGCCAATCCAGGCGATATTTTCCAAAAAATCTTGGACTTTTCTAAATGCTTCTGAGCAAATGAAATTTGACACTGTAATTCATTTTTTGATATGTGTGACTTATGTTGAACAATGCATCCAAGTACATTTTTTCATTCGCCTTGGCCTTCTTCTTATGGTTCTTGAGGATATGCTAATGTCAAATTTTGCCGAAAGGTCTCTCTGAATCACAGTTGAGCTTTAAATGGATCTGCTACGCAGGTTCTATAAATTAAAAAATCCTATTTATTGCTTGTTTTTCTCGGCGTAGGACATTGTGCGACATTTTTGAAGCTCCCATAAGTGCCAATATGGCTTAGTATATTGCACACAATCTGTCTGGATTAATTTATAATGTTTGCAATATCCCCAGCGGTACTGCCACTGTCGTTCAATTGCATAATAACCTGACGCTGCGCCTCAATGCACCATTTTGCTTTAGCAATGTCTAATTATAAATATTGTTATATAATAACTTCCATTTGAGTAAAAATTACCGATACATACCAATTAATTAATTTAAACGCAAAAAGAGACATAAAATAACAACTTTTATCAAATGTGCTAAATTTGTGTCCAGCCCAGATTACGAATTACTTGCAAAAACATGAGTGTACGAGAAAAAGGCACAAAAGAATACGAAAAAAATTATTGGGCTTGCTGATCACACCATAAGCAACACTAAAAAACAAATATTTTGCGCAAAGTTCATTATCAGAACAAATTATTTGCTATTATAAACAACACATGTGAAGTGTGCTAAACTCGTGACCACCACTGTAGATCAGTATAATTTAATTTCCATCGTTACACACTCCTTTTATTGCATTAACATAAAATAACATTAATTTTTAAATTTATTACAAAATTCTAAATTCAAAAAGGAGTCGATCATGAATACTTGCATTTATGGTAATAGTATATATAATACAGTAAAAAAATATGAAAAACATTTAAAAACACACATAATTTGTTATATATGTAATAAGGTGTTTAAAGTTCGCCTGGCTTTAAAATTCCACAACAATATATACCATCCGAATATAAAAAGAATTGATATATTAAAAGATAAAAAGCTAAAGAAGGAATTGACAGCAGCGAATACAATAAAATGAAGAGAGATTGTCATGCCATCAGCAGAACAAAATGTTCCTCAACAACATCAAGCAATGCAGCCTCAACAACAACATCGTCAATCAGAAATACAACAAAAATTTTATAAATTACCCACAGATAGAGGAAATACCATCAACGTCTAATCAAACAGCAATTCGAAATCAACAACTGCAAGTTTCATCAAATGTTTTCTGTGAATATTGTAATATTATACTTCCAGCCAAAACATGGTTTAAGCATTACAAAACAACTATACATAAGGATAGGCTCGAAAGCTATAAATAGATATATAAAACAAATCAACAGTTATTTTAAAAATCGTGTAACAGCATATACATATAAAAAAAGTATTAAAACGATTGATATAGATGAGTTTTTGAATATGGAGATAAAGAAATAATTAAACTATTAATGACTAGTTTAGCGAACCACAATGGAATAAAGTTCAATATGGAACTTGTGGGGCGGAATATATAAAGCTTTCACAAGAAGAATTGCTTCTAGCAGTAATTGGTCATATCACAAAAATGACGAAATTAACTGGAGCAGATAACGTAAACGATGTTTTCACCAACCAGATAGAAATTCTAAAATTAAAAATGTCAGAATTCCAAGAAAGATATTCTGGATGGACACTTTACTAATAGAAAGATTGAACATCAATATCAAAAAATGGTCAATATTTAGTGGTTCTCTATACATAAAAACACCTAAAAGCTAAAAAGCAGAATAAAAACGCTTGTTTAAACATCGATGATGACGAAATGGTGTTTGATAGCAGCATTAGATATCAAGTATAAAAATGGATCGCGAGTCTCTTCATATGTAATTGCTGATATAGAGAGAGAAATAATAACGCTGGAAAATGGTGTAGTTCTTAATTTTCAAAATATTTCGTTTCCAATGTCAGTGGATGATGTTGAAATTTTCAAAAAATTAAACGAAAATAGCAGCGTTAACGTTTTTGGTTACGAGAAGCAAAAAATATTATTGTTGGTCCATATTATGGAACAAACAAAGAAAAACCGATACACAAGGTGAAAAGGCGCACTGTATATTAGTGAGATATACTTGAGGTAATTATATACAAAATAATAATAATATATAAAAAAATATATATATATATATATATATATATATATATATATATATATATATATATATATATATATATGACTAACTAAAACTATGAAAGGAATGTGAATGTTCCTTTTGTAATTTATGCTGATTTCTTTATCTCATGTAGACAACGATGTTAATGTAAGTAAGCACGAACCATGTGCATTTAGTTACTATATAAAATGTAGTTTTAATGACGCTGT
>OX377623.1:2234111-2417677 GCA_947397865.1 Polietes domitor
TATGTGACATTTATAGAATAACCGTATCTCCCCTCTACTCTTTCTCAACTAGGTATGTATTAGGAAACTGTGTGCGAAGAATCTTCTCTTTATAGAATCCGCCTTTGATTGGATTGCTTTGGTAGTCTTCTAATAAGTATGTAGGGGGGTTTGTATCGATTTGATTTTGAAAATTTCAGTACAAAAATTTGGGGTATATCCTTACTCAAATATGTTTTTACATTTGCTTATTGGAACAAAATCTCTCACATGAAATCGAGAAGGTTTAAATATTTTTGGATTTTTATATGCAGTATTTAGTAAAACGTTCTCATGCTTAGAGATTACATCAACGGGAGCCATTTTTATTGTTCTATGTTCTTTTTTATTATATATGGTTACCAAGTCCTTGTATATATTAATCCAATGATAGGTACCGTTAAATGAAAATTCTCGAAACATCATAGACTTTAAAGTGCGATTAAGACGCTCAAAATTGACTATATGTGGAATAGTGATTAATTGTATACTTTTCCATTTGTCGTTTAAAATCTTTATTAAAAAACTCTTTTCCATCGTCAGTTTGTAAATTTTTTGGTATTCGTCCCAAATTCAATATTTTTTGAAATGCAGTGGAAACATCAGAAGCATTTTTAGTTTTAGTGGGTTCTACCTACGCATATTTTGAAAAGTTGTCTATAACTGTTAATAGATATTTGAATCCTTTATTAAATTGTGAATAATTCCTCATTTCATGAATCGTCAATTCCTTTCACAATAACTCTTCGTCGTGGGAACTTTTTGCGGGCTTGGGTGTACAGTTCATTTATAATTTTTCTTTTCTCCATTGTTTTTTATTATAATAATATTTTATTGTTTTTAAAATTAGGTGATGGTTTAGATACACAAATATTATTATAAACTTCATCAAGATTATCCTTCAACAGCAATATATCTTTTCTAATATCAATAATTTCGGTGTTTAATATTTCTCGTGAACGGTTGATGTGTATTTGTAAGTAAACTTTGCTGACAGCAAAGTTTGTTCCTACGGCGGACTCAAATTTTTTATTTTCTTATTTTGGATATCGATGTTATTATGCTTGTCGATAGCAATTCCCAATATTTTCGGAACATTAGAAGTTTTAGACGTTCTACTAATTCATATGGAATGTCCCAGTATATATAGTTTTGTTTTTGTAGATTTACCTGTGTGAGTAGTTTCAAATAATTTTTTCAAGATCTTTGTATATTTTTGTCCTCTACTTCCTTTAATTTGTTCATTGAGATCATTATTTCTTCTGTGGGCATTTGTGTTCAATAATATCTTTTTATAGATATCAAGTTCTACAGCATCGTAATTCTTAGGAGCTTTATAACAAATTAGTTCAAATAAACCAGGTGTATATGCCCAAGACTGATTTCCAACGACGATTTTATCTTCGTTTAATTGTATTTCGGCGTTACTAAATTTGCGAACATCATTAACGTCTTTATGCGGTTCATATATTGTATCAAGTTTATTATCTTCGATTAATGATGAAATGTTAATGGGATTTTCTTCTTCCTCCTCTGACTGGGAATGAAATTGATCATTATTTACGTCATCTTCGCATTCAACCTCAGCTTTATTTAATTTTTCTTCTTTCTTTAGAGTGCTGCTTTCAAATTTAATATCTCGTTTTTTGGAAGGTAGCTTTTTATTATTTGAATATGATGATTTTATAAAATTGTTGAGGGTTTTTATTTATATTTAAAAATCCATGTTTATCTTTCCAACATTCACGACAAATATCAAGCAATTTATTAAAGGTCATATCACCCCCAAAATGATCATTATATATGCGCCTCATATTCATTTCGTCTTGTTTGAACATTATAATTACATTTGCATTGCCACGAACAAGGTGTTTTGGAATTCTGGTGTATGTTTGACATAAATAGAAAGAATTTATGCTTTTATGTCTACCCATAGAAAAATAGGAACGAATATTATTTTGTTTTTCACATGCTATCATTATCGAATTCACTTTAGCTTTATCCGGTGGTATAACTTTTTCATTATCACTGAATGTGTAATATTCCATACCCTTTATAGGTGTAATAAGGTTTCTCAAGTATTCATATTCATATATATATATATATATATATATATATATATATATATATATATATATATATATATATATATATTCATATATATTTTCAAATTTCAATCCGTTTGGGCTTTCCATTAAGCTGAGCATAACATTTGTCTTTCCACAATTAGATGGTCCCACCATAAGAGCTCTTATGGACTTAGGTAATAGAGAACTATGTCTCGTTTTAGTAGAATTGTTATGTGTGAAATCTAAATTTCTCACATTAATGTTCGCATCCTGCTTTATTAAACGCATTTTAACGACTAATTAAAAGTTAGTGCTAACTTCAATTTATAATTTTATTTCTATTTACAGAGAAAATATATATAATGATTGTTTATTCTAAAAATAAAATTATTTGTAAAAGTAACGTTCGTTGGAGATGGTTGATGAATAACTTAATTGATTCGTTACCAATCGAGGTTCATTTACCTGGATATCAATATTGTGGTCCAGGGACAAAGTTAGAAAAACGATTGGAAAGGGTAGATCCTGGCAAAAACCCTTTGGATTCACACTGTAAAGCCCACGATATTGCTTATTCTCAAAGCAAGAATATTAATCAACGAAATAAAGCTGATCGAGGGGACTTGGGAACGAGTTAAATCTGAAGATAGTACCTGTTTTGTATCGAACCTTTTTTTGTGCCTTTTGTTTTTTAATTAATTAGTTTGGGGGTTTTGTTTCAATTTCAGTAGTTTGTATTTTTTTCTTTTTTCAATTTTGTTGTTGTTGTACACTTTCGCTTAATTTGTAATTTTAATGATTTAATATTAATTCAATTAACATTTGAAATTCATGTGTCTATTTTTATTCGAACCACACTAATGTACATGTATGTATGAGTTTTTTTTTTCTTTTGGTTCGTTTCAAAATGTTTTGTTCAAATTCTTTAAATTTAATTTGTATGTGTTTGTAAATGTGTATTTCACTTATAATTTGTAATTATTAGTATTTCACTTTTCAATTTATAACTTTACCACTTTTCACTTTGTCACGGGGGCTGGTGCGGGTCGACGGTTTGAATGTTAGATCGAGAGTCAATCTGCTTTGTCCTGCTTGAATATCGCTTAGGCTTCCCCATCGCGGCAGCCAAACGATATTCAGCAAGCACAAAGCAGAACAGACAACTAGCAGGTAGCTTCCAGGGCATGTGTGTACGTGTGTGTATGTATGTACATGCATGTACATATGATTACACACATGCCCTTTTGGCTACTGCGCTGTCATGTAAACTTGAGCAACAGTGCTCGCAATAAGTTTAGCGCAATGCTAAACATTCCGCCTCCCCGTGACTCAGTGAAAATTTACAAACATAAGACTTAACCTAGCGTTTAAATAAATTTTGGGTGGGCCCCGAGAAAACATAGCCCAGCGCAGTTTGGTACGCGTGCACATCCCCAATTCCGGCAAAGAGAGCACCCTCGCACCTTATTGCGGAGTACACATCGGCGCCCAGCTCGACATCTAGGGGGGTGTTTCCTCGGGGATCCACATCGGCGGTAGTCGCAGCGGCAAAATCGCGGGTCGGGTCTTCTAGGATGGGGTCAGAGTAGGGTCGTCTTGGCAATTCGTCCGTGATAAGAGCATGCACCTTCAATGCCCAAACGTTTCTGTCATGCCGCGGCCTGACTACGCCGGACCGACTACGCCGTTCATTGCTTGGGGCCGGCCTTTCGTTTGGTTCAGTGCGCCGCTCATGTTGCCAGTCCTCTCGGGGTAGATATGCAGCCATAACTAGAAAACAATAAATGTGAATGTGTGTTCTGTTGAAAATAAAACTAGGATCTAGTCAATCGGAAAATAGTTTGACAACTTTGGTAATGGGTCGACTAATTATGCCGTGGGACGTTTTAATATCTACAACCCTGGTATTCTGGTCGAGTCCAGGATACGTTTTTACTATTCGCCCCATTCGCCACCCAGTAGGGGACAATTTTTCGTCCTTGATAATGACGAGATCATTGTCTTTGACATTTTCCCTTTGGTACTTCCATTTTGTTCTACGGTGGAGTTCATTCAAATATTCGGACTTCCAACGCTGGCAAAAATATTGGGAAATTATTTTTAGACGATTCCATCTATTGGCGTAAGTTAAATCGTCGTCAGATATGTCCGATTCGGCAGGTGCCAGCATGGACGTCCCAATAAGAAAGTGTCCAGGAGTTAAAGGGGACAAATCGTCAGGGTCATCGCTAGCAGCGCTCAAGGGTCTCGAGTTCAGACAAGCCTCAATTCGGGCTAAGATTGTTGAGAGCTCTTCAAAGGTGAAATTCATTTTTGGTATTAATTTTCTCAAATGTGTTTTGAATGACTTAACGCCCGCCTCCCACAGACCACCCATATGAGGTGCGCCAGGAGGTATGAATTTCCAGTCAAGTTCGTTATGTGCATTCTGTTGAATGGCGTTACTTTGAAGAGTCATGTGTTTTGAATGACTTAACGCCCGCCTCCCACAGACCACCCATATGAGGTGCGCCAGGAGGTATGAATTTCCAGTCAAGTTCGTTATGTGCATTCTGTTGAATGGCGTTACTTTGAAGAGTCTTGAGGAACTCGAGTCTGTCTTTTCGCATCATTTCAGCTGCTCCCACGAAATTTGTGCCATTATCAGAATAAATCCTGGCAGGACAACCTCTTCGGCCGATAAACCGTGCAAGGGCGGCGAGGAAAGATTGTGTCGACAAGTCGCTTGTGGCTTCCAGGTGAATGGCTTTTGTGGCAAAACAGACAAATATGCATACATATCCTTTTGTAATAAGGCAAGCTCGACCAGTGAAATTTTTGACGCTAAAGGGCCCAGCAAAATCGACTCCTGTGTTGTTGAAGGGTCGAGATGGCATGGTACGTTCTGGAGGAAGAGATGACATAATCTGAGTTTGAGTGTGTCGTTTATACAGTATACATGTCTTGCAGTTGTGTATAACCTTTTTTACTAAGGGTTTCAATCTGAATATCCAAAATTCAGTTCTCAATACTCGTGTCATAAGTTGGTTTCCTCCATGAATTGTGACCTTGTGCGTGAATTCTACCAAAAGTTGAGTTAATCTTGCCTCGTATGGTAAGAGTATTGGATGACGTTCATTATACGTTAAGGCAGGCGATTGAACAAGTCGACCGTTCGCTCTCATGACCCCCTTGGAATCCAGAAACGGATTAAGAGATAAGAGACTACTGCTAGGTGAAATATGAGTTTTTTGCGCTAGAGCCCGATGTTCAAGGGCAAAATAGTGTTTTTGAGTGATGATTATAAGACGGACTTTAATGTCCCGAATCTCTTCAGCGGTAATTTCTACGGATGAAATTCTAAGTAGTGTCCTATTTATGCCGGTGTTTCTCCAAAAACGAAGTGCGTATGCTAAAACCTTATATGCATGAGAAAGGGAAGAAAATCTCAAAAGTGGGTCGTCAAAGGTTGAGGTTGCAAATACTTTGACAGATTTGGCTTCCAAATTGGTGTCTTCTTGAACTTCGTACTTTGGCCATCGGTCTTGCGGAAATTTGAGCCATGGGGGTCCATGCCACCACAAATGATGTGACTTTAAGTCGTTTGGTGAACAGCCCCGACTGGCAATGTCTGCGGGATTGCTTTCAGAGTCCACATGTCGCCACCGTTCATTTCCAATACCTTCCAGAATATCAGATACCTTGTGCTCCAGGCACAAGGTGGTTTTTTCAGCCATGCGAGAACAATTGTTGAATCGGTCCAGTATTGCGTCGAAAAGTTTGAGATTCGAAGCTGTGGAATTATTGCTGAAGCTAATTTTGATAAAAGGACAGCTCCACATAACTCTAAACGAGGTAGCGAAATTTTCTTAATGGGGGCCACACGTGGAATGTTGGACTCGTATATACAATGTGGCAGCGTATGCACTTTCCGATGCGTCGCAAAATCCATGGATTTCGATGGAACTAGAGGGTCTGAACTGAACCCACCTTGGAATCGCGACAGTATCAATTGATGGACAAGTTTTAATGAAATTCTGCCAGTTTATGTTAGTTATGGGTTTCAAAATGTCGTCCCAATCAATTTGATCCAGCCAGACTTGTTGCATTATTAGTTTAGCTATCACAATTACTGGTGCCAACCATCCGCAAGGGTCGAAAAACTTGGCAATTGTGGAAAGGACTGATATCTTCGTGTGCGTTATACTTTCCTCAATCGGTGGTGAAGTGAATGTAAAGGAGTCACTTGATATGTTCCACCTGATACCTAGGGTTTTCGTTGATGTTCCCTCAGATAAGTCTAACCAATTGACAGGAAGAAGTGAGTCTGGAGGTAAATCTTGAATTACAAGTGGGTCATTTGATGTCCACTTCCGTAACTCGAAACCGGCTGAATCCAAGGCCGATACCAATTCTTTTCTTGATGTGATGGCCTCTTTTATTGTGTGACCTCCCGCTAGGACGTCGTCAAAATACAAATTCTGTTGAATTATATCTGCGGCTAGGGGGTGTGTGTCTTTCACGTCTTCGGCAAGTTGAAGAAGTGTCCGAATGGCAAGGAATGGAGCGCAATTAACTCCAAAAGTTACAGTTAGGAGTTCAAAGTCCTCTATAGGATCATTTGGAGATTTCCTAAACAGAATTCTTTGGTATTTGGTCTGCCTAGGGTTTAAAAGAATCTGCCTGTACATTTTCGTGACGTCGGCGTTAAAAACGTACCTATAAAATCTCCATTTTAGTATTTGTAAAACAAGATCTTGTTGAAGAATGGGTCCCGGGAACAAATTATCGTTAAGGCTTTTTTTGTTAGACGAGGGGCTGGATGCGTTGAAAACAACTCTCAGTTTTGTCGTTACCCTATCTGGCTTAATGACGGCATGATGTGGCAGGTAATAGTGTGGTGTATTATCTACCTCCTGCGCTGTGATCCTCCTCATAAGACCCAATTCCAAGTATTCTAAAATGGCCTGATCATACTGTTGCTTGATGTCCGGCGTTTTTAGTAACTTTTTCTCCATTCGATGAAACTGCGCCATAGCAATGTTCCTGGAAGCTCCCAATTCTTCGCAAGTTTTGAATGGGAGAGTCACAATGTACCTTCCAGTTTTGTGTCGACGAGTTGTAGATTTAAAATTTTGTTCACAAAATGTATCCTCTTCTGACCGCAAAATCTTTTTTGGGGTCTCCTCCACCTCCCAAAAACGTGTGAGGATTTTTTCAATCGAGACGGTGTTACAAAGTGAAATGCGGTTTTCGACTTGAGTCTCCTGAGTAATGGGTCCACCGATAATCCATCCAAATACGGTTTTTTGAGCTAATAGTAACCCGATAGACTGCATAGGAACGCCAATTGCGAAAATTAGAGGTCCGATATCCATTCCAATCAGAAGATCAATAGGTCGGCTTGCGTAAAAACGAGGGTCTGCCAGTTCAAGTTTGGAAGCATCAATAATTTGAGTTTTTTCCAGTGTTCTAGGTGGTAAATTAGAAGGTAAGGTCTTCAAGACCGGTGCCCAAACTTCTAATTTAAATCTAGGGTCTGTTCGTGAGCAAAGGTTGAAAAGACAAGCTTTTGTAGAGGTTTCTGACACGGCCTGATTTATACCGGTCACATGAACTAAGTTGCGCCTCGTAGGAAGTCTTAAAAAATTCTTAAGTTTTTCCGAAATGAAAGTAGATTGAGATCCAGGGTCAATGATTGCTCTGGCATCGTATTTCTGCCCTCGAGACTCGACTTGAACTATGGCAGTGAACAGCAAAGTTTCTCTACTTTGTAGTAGACAAGGTGGTTTGCACTCTTGAAGAGTCAAAGTTGTGAGGCTAGGAGGTTCTAGGTTTGATGTGGACTGTATTAACGTTGTAAGAGCTGCAGCACTAGTACTAGGTCGTGCATTATCTCTTTCTAAAGTTTGACTGTCCATTGAAGATTGGGTCCCATTTGCCTTATGCAACACGGTGTGATGCTTTAGTTGACACTCTCGACATTTATAGGGGCTTCTACAATCCTTGACGCTATGCTTTGAGGAGAGACAGTTGTAGCATAAATATGAAGTCTTTACAATGTGAATTCTGTCATTTATACTCTTTTCAAGGAATTTTGGACAATCTCGGATAAAATGATTTTCCTTGCAGAGTTGACAACTCTGATCATTCTTGTTAAACGAATTTGTTGAATTATTGCTGAGTTTGTGCTTTGTTCCCGTGCTTGTTGGATTTTGTGAAATATTTGTTTGAAACGAATTAAAACGCCTGTCTTTTTTATTATGATCAGATCCAGGCTGAATATTTTTTGATGCGCTCGGTTTTATATTTCCGACCGACTCTAGGGTCTTGAACTTGTGTGTCAAGAACATATCAAATTCTGCCCAAGTAGGAAGTGTCGTACAATCTTTTAGAGAATTTTCAAATTCTTCTAGGAAATTTCTAGGTAGCTTTGTTGAGCTAAGGAATACTAAAATTGGGTCCCATCCCCCGGTGTCAATATTTAATGTATTCAACGTTTGAATTAAACTATTAATTGTTCGCTGCATTTTTTGTATCGAAGACCCTGAATCTGCGGAAACATGGGGCAAATTAAATAGAGTCTTCAGCTGTTCATTAACCTGCATCCGCTTATTTTCATATCTGGCCACTAAGTTTCTCCAGGCAATGTCGAATCCATCATTGGTTAGGGGTACGTGGTTGATGATTTCCCTCGCTTCTCCCGCAGTTTTCTGGGTCAGGTGGAGTAATTTCTCGACTTTGCTCAATTTGGAGTTTTTGATGTAGATGGCAGAAAAAAGGTCTCTAAATGTCGGCCAGGCGGTGTATCCTCCACGGAAGGTGTCCGTGTCACAGGGTGGTAACCTCGATATTGGTGCAAATTCAGACTCCGTCTTTTTCTCTGCCGCCGCTGATATCCTCCTTAATCGTCTGAATCTCATCATTTAGTGCGCTTAAAACTCTGGTGTAGCTGGTTAGTGATTCCTTATAGTGGTTCCTAAGTTTCGTTTTGTCAATTGGTTTCTCTCCTGCTTCCGCCACTCGATCGCGGCACTCCAAATACGCCCGTTTGACTTGGTCCCATAGTGAATTGAGTTCAACCCTCAGAATTTCGAGCCCATGAACGCTGTCCTCGGTCTTCGAGACGGAGAAGACGCACTCGAAATCGACTAAATCGTTCACGCAATTAGCAAACTTTTCACATCAAATGGTATCCCTGGCAAATTTTCGTACTTTTCTGTTATAAAGTCTTTGAGCCCGTCAAAAACGTAAAGAAAATTTGAAACGCCCACTTTAATTTTTGCCAAATTCTTGAGTTTATCTTGTGAATGCAACAAAATTACCCAGAAAAAATAGTATTTCCAAAAATCTCGGAGTTGGGGTCTTTTACCAGGATACCACGTAAGTGTTTATATCAATAAAATACTGGGACGAGTGTATTTGGGGTCTATTGTCAGGAACCAATTAATTTTACAACAATAATTGTGTTGAACCGTACAATTTGGCCGATAAACTTTTCCAGCGGCAAAGTCTATTGTCTCGCAAGCCAAAATTTTGTTAAAAAAATCTAGTTTGATCGAAAAAGGAGTGTCTCGGAATGTTGTTTTATAAAATTTGACCGATAAACTTTTCCAGCGGCAAAAGTCTATTGTCTCGCAAGTCAAATTTTGTAAGAACGCTTTTATGTTGATCCAAAAAGGAGTATCCCAGAATGTTGTATTATAAAATTTGACCGATAAACTTTTCCAGCGGCAAAAGTCTATTGTCTCGCAAGTCAAATTTTTTCCTCAAAAAAATAGAATGTTAACTTGTAAAATTTGGCCGATAAACTTTTCCAGTGGCAAAAGTCTATTGTCTCGCAAGCCAAATTTTGTTAAACCACTCGAATTATTCTCAAAAAATATCTTCCATAAGATTTCAACCAGTAATTTCCTCTTTAAAAAAGTTGTATTTAGGGTCTGCGGTACTAACAACGTAAATTTCCACAAAATTACGAAATTTTAATTTTTTGTAGTTAGGTTCATTTGCAACCAGCGACGAAAAAATTTCAATCAAATTATGAAATTTTTAATTTTTTGTAGTTAGGCTTGTTTGCCAACAGCAACGAAGAAATTTCAATCAAAAATAAGAAATTTTAAATTTTTTGTAGTTAGGCTGGTTTGCCCACAGCAACGAAAAAAATTTCAATTAAATTAAGAAATTTTAAATTTTTTGTAGTTAGGGTCTTTTGCCAACAGCAACGAAGAAATTTCAATCAAAAATAAGAAATTTTAAATTTTTTGTAGTTAGGCTGGTTTGCCCACAGCAACGAAAAAATTTCAATTAAATTAAGAAATTTAAAATTTTTTTGTAGTTAGGGTCTTTTGCCAACAGCAACGAAGAAATTTCAATCAAAAATAAGAAATTTTTAAATTTTTTGTAGTTAGGCTAGTTTGCCCACAGCAACGAAAAAATTTCAATTAAATTAAGAAATTTTTAAATTTTTTGTAGCTAGGGTCTTTGACTGGCGTTTATGATCATATTACAAGAAGCAAAATAACTTTCCACAGAAATTTTCCCAAAAGAATTGTCCGCGCCAGATCTCGTCAATGTCAAGGAGTAGCTATGGGGTCAGCCACAATGTAGTAATATTTAAGAAATCCGACAAATTTAGACTCAAGAGGGGGGGGGGTCGCGGCAAATAAGTGTCAAATAATTTTCCAAGAGATGTTCCAAATCTACCAAGAAGAAATGCACGTAACAACTAGCCAAGAGCATCCAGGGTCATATCGCTTTGTAAAACAACAAGTCTTTCCTTCAATACGATAGTATGAGGCGGAGTCACAAAAGTTCGAGCACCCTCTATTCTTCTCTAGTTGTTGCGTGATGTAAAATAATATAAAAACGGGACTTACTACTTGTTGTTCAAGGTTTGTGTATGGGTGGGTGTGTGTGTGTGTGTGTTGGGTACCTGCGTCCTCTTCCTTCTTTTCGTCTTGTTGCTAGGCGGTTTGAGAATGCTGCTGCTGGTGACGCTGTCGCTGCTGTTGAAAAACGCAACGGCAATTATAAAGAAACAACAACCGCAAGGTATCAATACGGCGATAAAGATTGCGCGCAAAGCTATAAACAAATCATTCAAAGGAAAGAAAACAGAAATAATTATTCCTAGAGTTATAAGAGTACCTAAAATTGGTGGTTTTCTTCCTCTGATACCAATAGTATCCGCATTAGCAGACGCCGGCACATTAGCTTCTGGTGCATCAAACATTGTGAAAGCGATAAACACAAAAAAATGCTAAACGACAGCTTGAAGAACGTTCACGACATAATAAAAGTATGGAGTCTATAGCCATTGGTAAATGTCTTTACCTTAAACCATATTAGACTGGAATGGGAGTCGTATACAACAGCAACCACAACAAGAAGAAGAATACATCAAAAAACTAATAAAGCTGCTACCTAAAAGCCTCAACTGATATTGGCATAAAAACCTTTGGGAAAAAATATATTCCACATTTTAGAGGAGTCTTTATGAGAGATAAACTGCCGATAACAGGTCGTCATAGAGAATGTGGAATCGTTAATTTAGACTCTCATAGAGGACCTGGTACACATTGGGTAGCATACTATAAAAATGGAAATCAAATGGAATATTTCGATAGTTCAGGAAATTTACAACCACCTTTAGAAATATTGAAATATTTGGGGGTTAATATAAAATATAATTATAAAAGGGTACAAACATTTAATTCTGTCTAAAATTTGTATTGCAATTTAAATAAAGAAATAATAAAACAACATACATTTTGTTTTTCTTTACATTTGTAAATGTATTTATTATCAATCCTTAAAAGTAGTTTATGTATTTTTACATCTTGTTTTATTATATTTTCCATCTTTTTACCAAACTCAAAACAGAGACGTGTTAGGTCTATTTCAACCTCTTTTTCATAAAATCCTTTTATATCAGTAACCTGTATGTAGGTTTTCTTAAGAGCAGCGCATGTTGGTATATATATAGTAAAAATATAAAATTTGCTTTTGCTATATTATTCCAACAAACAAACGTTGTTAAGAATATTCCAATTCGTGTTATTGAGCGCCATGTGTCACTATCTATTTTTTTATTATGATTTTGTTTTAGAATTAGAAAACAACGTCCATCCTTCTGTTGAAAATCAAATCTAATATCTTCCTTCGGTGGGTCGTTCAGCAAATTGAATTAATCAAAAAATTAATATTGATCTAGTCGTACTTGTATATAGTAATTATTAGCTCCATTTAAGTTGAACTAGTAAAATAACATTAACGATCTGTTGAAAATGAAGCATCAGTATAAAGGGATCCCGCGAAGGCTTAATATTTTAGTATTTAACGAATCGTCATACCAACATGATTAAAGTTAATCGATCTGAGCTAGTATTGGTGAATTTTCAATATTGTCATGGAAATGATGACACTATATATATATGTTAACGTCAAAATTGTGTGCTGGGTTAATGAATCAATCACAACCCAAATTAATTATTGCTGACGCTATTACGCGTGCAATATTTTCCACCGAAATAAATATTTTGCTGACATTGCTACCCGTGCCGCTGCAACTAGTGGGAATGGTTTGTTACGCGTCGTCAACAATTTTATTCTTTACTTTCGTTAATACAAATTGTAAATTAATTATTCAGTTTGGTTTTATCACTCAATAAAGACAAAAGCTCTTCTAAGGGCTAAAAAATAACTCACAAGTTATTAATTGGCGCCCAACGTGGGGCCGGAAAATCCACAAAGTACCCGCTTAGGCTGCAGTGGACCCGTTTCGAACAGCCCCGTGTTATTTAGCAATAAAGGAGGTCTACAATCCTTGGCAGACAGGAAGAAACCGACCCTTAGTACACCGAGGAAAAAGGATCAAGCGGACTTTCAAGCCAGGAAATGCTGAAACACACAATATTATTTTTGTAAGTAATTAAGTGAAAAAAATTGTGACTAGTGCTTAAGTGAAAAACAAATAATTTAAGAATTTGTTAATCTATTTAATAATTAATGAAAACTACTACGATTCCCACGGGACCCTCTAGTAGCTATAATTAAGTTAAAGTGATTAAAAATCTACAAAGAAGCCATTAATTTAAACCCTGCTGCGAATCCTAAGGGACCCTCCAGTAGAGGAAATATAAATTTAAATAATTTACCAAAGTAAGAAAATATTTTTGTGTCTCCACAAAAGAATAAAAATTAAATTTTTGTTCACATAAATAAGAATTATTTTAAAAATGGCAAATGAAAACAATTTAATAAGACCTGCCATACTAAATATGCCCATCCCAAATCCTCCTCCCATCCCAAACCCTTCCCAAGTTGAAAATAATCTCCAACAAAACCCTAATATGGCTAGAAATGGTGTAAATGACATCGATACAATTTTAAGACTATGTTTAGAACAATCTCGACTTGTTGTTAGAGAAATTTTAAATCCAAACGCAGATATTTCGGGAATAGACCAAGACATAGAGGAAAGATATAGAGGAAATTTAACTGATCTGGACAAAATCCCAGACGTAGTCAGATGCCTTAGAGAATTCTCCGGAAATCCAGCTGAATACAGCTCCTGGAAGAAGAGCGTAGAAAGAGTTTTAAAATTGTATGAATCTTCTAAGGGAACACCAAAATATTTCGGTATTCTCAATGTAGTCAGGAATAAAATCGTTGGTAATGCGGATGCCGCATTAGAATCTTACAATACACCATTGAATTGGGAATGTATTTCTCGTTGTTTAACTTTACATTATGCAGATAAAAGAGATTTGTCAACTCTAGAATACCAGATGACATCCCTAGTACAAGGAAATTGCACAATTCAAGAATTTTACCAAATCGTGTACTCACATTTGTCATTAATAATGAATAAATTATCCTGTATGGATATGAGTCGCGAGTCGTTGGACATTCTGACCCAAACATATATATAAAGCATTAGATACCTTTATTAGAGGCCTTAAGGGCGATTTACCAAGGCTCTTAGGTATCAGGGAACCAACAGATCTTCCCCAAGCACTGCACTTGTGTTTGAAACTAGAAAACCAACAATATAGGACCCAATATGCAAATTCTCACGCAAAAAATGAATGAAATGCCTCCACAGCAATACAACCAAAATTTTACAGCTACACCATGGCCACAATAGCCACAATTTTTTAACCAAAAACCCCCACAACAATATCCGCATGTAAACTTCCCTCCACAACAATATCAGCGCGTAAATTTCCCTCCACAAAGGCCAACGGCACCTAAACCACAACCCAGGCCAGAACCTATGGATGTAGACAAATCAATGCAATCTAAGATTGTAAATTACATGAACAGACCAGCACAAGACAATAGATTTGTAGGAAAAAGACCTCCAAATCCAGCTAATCAGACATATCAACCCACAAAATTACAAAGAAATTATAATTTAGAATCAGAAAATGTTCCGAATGTAAACAGCTATGAATCCGTAATGGAAAATTATGAAGATGAAGGGATGTTACAACCACTTGACGAATACATTGACAAATATTATACGTGGGAAGACAGAGATGAACAAAATGAGGCAGAGGACTTCGTTGATATAAATTTTTTAGACTAACGCACTCGTCCTTGCCGTATATAGGATGTAGGACGAGTACAGGCCAAATTCTTCAATTTCTTATTGATACAGGTTCCAACAAAAACTACGTTAGACCTGAACTAATAAGAAATCCTATTCCTAACACCGACATTTTTTTTTTGCAAAATCAGTAGGTGGTAAAACTGAGATCACTCACCACACTTTTATATCCCTATTTGATAAAAATACTGCTGGCATAAAATTTTTCATACTTCCAACTTTAAAATCCTTTCATGGCATTTTAGGAAATGATAGTTTAAGAGAAATGAAAGCTGTTCTTCACACCTTTGAAAATTATATGATTATAAATAACAAAACGAAAATTCGCGTTAAGCAACGCCTTTCACAATCAGTTAACGCAATAGACATTAGGAATTCCCATATGACAGAAAAACATATTGCAGATCTTGACGTAATAGTTGGAAAATGTAAAGGGCTATTCAGTGACCCTAACGAAAAATTGACATTCACAACAACAGTTGTTGGTGAGGTAACTACCAAAGATGAGATCCCAGTTTATTCAAGATATTATCCCTACCCTATGCATTTAAAAGATGAAGTTGAGGGTCAAATTAAAGAATTGCTTGATAATGGTATAATCCGACCATCTCGGTCACCATACAATTCTCCTATATGGATTGTGCCAAAAAAAGCGGATGCTTCAGGGAAGAAAAAATATCGTTTGGTAATCGATTATCGGAAACTAAACGATGTTACTATACCTGACAAATATCCCATACCAAATTTAAATGGTTCTCGGTAATAGACTTAAAAAGTGGATTTCATCAAATACCACTGAAGGAAAGCGATATGAGGAAAACAGCGTTCTCAATAAACAATGGCAAATACGAGTTTACAAGGCTTCCCTTTGGGTTGAAAAATGCCCCATCCATTTTTCAAAGGGCATTAGATGATATCCTCAGAGAACATATAGGAAAAATTTGTTTTGTCTATATAGACGATATTATCATATTCGCAGAAGACGAGGACACACATCTAAAAAACCTTCAAACCATTTTTCAAACTTTAGAACTAGCGAATCTAAGGGTACAATTAGACAAATGCGAATTTCTTAAGAGAGAGGTCGAATTCCTTGGATTTTTAATATCAGATTCGGGAATAAAGACTAATCCCGAAAGAATAAAAGCAGTAAAAAATTTTCTTGTTCCAAAGACTCTCAAGGATCTCAGATCTTTTCTCGGACTCTCAAATTTCTATAGGCGTTTCATCAGGGACTACGCTAAAATAGCGAAACCCCTGACTCTACTTTTGAGAGGGGACAATGGTCGAGTGTCCAAACATCATTGAAAAAAAATTAATGTGGATCTTAATGAGGAAGCAATAAACGCTTTCAATAAATTGAAAGACTCATTGACTTCCGAAGATGTTTTACTAGCATACCCGGATTTTAACAAAGAATTCCATTTGACCACTGACGCTTCTAACTATGCCCTTGGTGCTGTCTTGTCTCAAGACGATAGACCAATCATTTTTCTCTCCAGAACACTTCAAAAATCCGAAGAACACTACGCAACTAATGAAAAAGAATTACTTGCAATAGTGTGGGCTTTGAAGTCACTTAGGAATTACCTTTACGGTTCAGCCAAAATGAAAACTTTTACCGATCATCTTCCGTTGACTTACGCTTTGAATAATAAGAACTGCAATTACAAACTTAAAAGATGGAAAGCATTTTTAGAAGACTTTAAGTACGAATTACTGTACAAACTCGGAAGCACAAACGTTGTCGCAGATGCCCTATCCAGAATTCCGCAGGAAGCATCCCATATAAATTCTATGACTGCGACACAACACAGTGATGAAAGCTCGTCACAAAATCTGATTCAATTTACTGATGCTCCATTAAATGTTTTCGAGAACCAAATTATAATATCTTCTGAAGACACACCATCGTATAAATTTGAAATAGTTTTCCCGACGTACCATAGGCACACAATTTCAGAACCGGCCATATCAGCTGATAGTTTGACAAACATCCTTAAAAAGTACTTGAACCCATCAGTAACCAATTGCATTAAACCTACTGACAAAATTTTAGGTAAAATACCGGAAGTATTTAGTGAAAATTTCGGTCAATACAGAGTCAAATACACTCGCACTATGGTAACAGACCTAGTGAACGAAGAATATCAGGAAAAAGAGATCATCAGGGAACACGAAGGAGCTCACAGAAGTAGTTCCGAGAACAAATCACAAATTTTGACCAGATGTTACTTCCCACAAATGAATGCAAAAATAAAGCGATTGACGAAATTATGCAAAGTTTGTAAAGAAAACAAGTATGACCGCCACCCTAACAAAATTATGCTCCATGAAACACCTATTCCTCAGTTCCCAGTCCAAATTGTGCACATAGATATTTTTATTACCGAAAAGAAATCAATATTAACCGCTATAGACATATTTTCAAAGTACGCGCAGGTAAGACTACTATCCTCTAGGGCCACAGTAGATGTTAAAGATCCATTAAGGGAAATTTTGTTATCTTTTGGAATGCCTGAAATTGTAGTAATGGATAATGAAAAATCCTTTAATTCTGCGGCAATAGTTTTTATGTTAGAAAACCAATATAATGTAAAGATTTTCAAGATTCCCCCTTATGCTAGCTCTGTCAATGGACAGATAGAAAGGTTCCATTCGACCTTAACGGAAATAATGAAGTGCCTTAAATCGGAAAGTGCGCACAATTCCTTCTCCGAACTCCTTCATAGATCATTATACGAGTACAATAATTCAATCCATTCAACTATACTTAGAAAACCGGTAGAAGCT
This sequence comes from Polietes domitor, assembly GCA_947397865.1. NCBI lineage: Eukaryota > Metazoa > Arthropoda > Insecta > Diptera > Muscidae > Polietes > Polietes domitor. Next base: position 2,251,584 of record OX377623.1, read on the forward strand.
TTCTTTGGCAGACGTATTTTTACAGTTCCCCATGAATTAGAGAAAGATAGGTTAGAAATAATCCAAAGAATAAAGCAGAAGCAAGAAAAGGATATTGAATTTCATAACAAAGCAAAATCGCCTCAGAAAGACTATGAAATAGGACAGAAAATTTATGTAAAGGTCAATAAGAGACTAGGAACAAAAGCAAAAAACTAGGAAAAAAGCAAAAACTATTCTGAAGAAATTGTCAAAGAAAATAGAACCCTAACAGAATCGGGTCGAATTGTTCATAAAAATAACATAAGGAATTAAGGAAACGTATTTTTCCAGGTTTATACTTCATTTCACGAATGCTGAAGTGAGTATTCTTTATTATTCAAATTCACAAATCATCTCTATAAATACCGGTTACGCCAAACTTCAAACAGGAACTCTAAAGTTAATACACGTAATTGAACCGGAGAACTATCAAGTCTTAATCAACACAATGCAACAGAATTTACAACAGAACGTGAGCCACTCCCATCCTTTGCACCCATTCCTATCCCATGAACTCATCCAACTCCAAAACAACCTGGACAGAATTAAACCCAGAGTTAAAAGATCAATTAATTTCATAGGGTCAGCGTGGAAGTGGATTGTTGGTAATCCCGACCATGATGACTTTGAAATAATAGAACAGAAAATTAATAATGTTTTACAAACCAACAATAGACAAATAGTAATCAATAAATTATCATTTGAAAAACCTTGACCTTGCGAAGGCAACAAATCAAATTGCAAAATTTATGAAATCAAATGAGATATCAAATGAACACTTTATAACAACACTTAAATTTAAGATTGAAATATTAAAAGAAGAACTATTAAATGTTCAGTACGCCATACATTGGGCAAAATCCGGAATAATAAATTCATTCATATTATCAAATAGCGAAATAAATATTGTTAAAGAAATTTTCGAAAGAGATCTAATTCCATTTACAAATCTAGATGAAGCTTTCGAATTTTCAGAAGTAAAAATAGCTTCCAGTAACAAATCTCTCATTTTCATTGTAAATATCCCAACCACTTCTGTAGAATCCTGTAAAAAACTTTGAATCAAACCTACTAAATTTGGAAAATTTGTTAACAAAATCCCGTATAAAGAATTACTAAAATGTAAAAATTTTACTTATGGAATAGAAAAAGATTGTAAATCCTATAATAAACTAACTATTTGTAGTACTGATAATATAAAAATATTAAATAACGACTCGTGCGTAACAAATCTTATAAAAAGCCAACCATCCAACTGCACTATGATAAAAAACAGCAACATTCCCACCGTCGAAGAAATATTACCCGGAATGATTCTACTGAATCAATTTGATGACACCATCTACATTAATAATGAACCCCATAACTTAAGTGGAACTTTTATCCTACAGTACCACAATGCGTCAATAACCATAGAAAACAAGACATATAATTATTTTCAAGTGTCAGAAGTTGAAGTCCTACCCGCTATTTTACAGCCAAGATTACCTGGATCCAAAATTGAGGAAATACTTACCTTGGAAACTATAAAAGAGCTCAATCTAAACAACGCCAAAGCTATTGACCTGTTGGATATTAGAAACAAGTGGAGTTCAGCAACTAATTTGGTACTTTTCATCATAGCTGTCATTGCAATAAGGACCATAGTCATTAAAAGAAGACACCAGAAAAATGAAACTATGACTTCACTACCCTCAGTACACTTGTCCCTTCCCGAGTTGCATTCAACAAATTTAATGAATCAAAAGCAAATACCAAGACTATCACAAATTCCATATTTTTGATGTTGTTATGATCGAGGACGCTCATAATTAAAAGGGGAGGTGTTAACGTCAAAATTGTTTGCTGGGTTAATGAATCAATCACAACCCAAATTAATTATTGCTGACGCTATTACGCGTGCAATATTTTCCACCGAAATAAATATTTTGCTGACATTGCTACCCGTGCCGCTGCAACTAGTGGGAATGGTTTGTTACGCGTCGTCAACAATTTTATTCTTTACTTTCGTTAATACAAATTGTAAATTAATTATTCAGTTTGGTTTTATCACTCAATAAAGACAAAAGCTCTTCTAAGAGCTAAAAAATAACTCACAAGTTATTAATTTATATAAAGGAATTGGCGTTTATGGATGGATTATCTGTTGCAGCAAACTACTTCTTATTTAAACCACCCTTCGATAGTAGAGAACTTACAAGAGCAGGACGGAAGAAAAACACATACTGCAAGAAATTTATAAATGATTTGGATTGGACCGATGAAATATTAGCTATTGTACTGTTGGAGATATAATTTCTCCATTAAACAAATATAAGTATGTTTTTGTTTTTGGTCAAGCAAATAAAGACTTTTCGAAAAAGTGTATTAAAACGTCAATTATAAATCTTGAAAATAAAACAAGTTTCAAGAATTTAAAAAAATATTTTACATCTTGTCCAATCCATAATGATATGAGATTTACATGCGCTGTAAACAATTTATTTAAAATATTTGTTTTTATAGAAAAAAATTACTATCAACTTGAAGATATTATTTTAGATGAAATAAACTTATAAAAAATAAGAAATAAAAGTTTGTTTTATTTTTCTTTATAATATATTTATTTATTAGTAAAATATATTTATTATATTTATAAATCCCAAAAATATCTTGACTGGCCTCTGCACTATGGTCCCAAATCCATTTTTTTTGGCAGAAATTCAAAAAAAATAAAATTGGAAAGTAGTAAATGTGTATATATTTTCTTTATGGCAACACTCCAAGCAATCAAAAAAAAATTACTGGAGAAAATTAGGTGGCAACACCACAAGCCTGAATGGTACTTAAACTGTGCGGTTCAAAAAAAGTGGGATTAATTTTGATATAAAGCAATTTTACAAATAATTAAAATCAAGACTTAAAAAGAAAATAATAATAAGTGACTATATTATGAAAATTGACGTCAAGAGTTAGTAGTTGAAAAATTATATTTAACATTTTATGATTATTGTGGTCTTGCAAGTATTCATAGGTATTGTAATTTTGTGATTTGTAGATAACATAATCTATAAATGTCGTGGACCAAAAGTTATATGTATGACTCAACTTGACTCAAAGTGTAAATGTGAAAGTGTTCGTCTGAGGTTGTAGTTTATGGTGGAATTAATATCTCGTCAGCATTTTTCGGCAAACTCCAAAAATTGTCATTTTATTTTAGCACAGTTTTTGATTGGCCATAGACATATACAGTGGTGGCCAAAACATATGCAACTAAGGGTGACTTACTATAATTGGCTCTGTAAGTTTGTAAATTTAAATGACAAAGGGAACAATGTTGTTAAAATAAATATTAATACTGCATTAAGATTTCAAATAATTAATAAAATTCACATATTCTGTTAACATTTTTTTATTATCGACATTTTTGTTGATAATTATAAATATCGGTGTGGACAAAACATATGCAACTCGACAATTTTGTTTTAAATAACGGAATTTTTGATATTTATTTTGATTTGTTGTTGTTCGTATTAGGAAATAATAAGCCTGTGTAAAGAAATTTATAAGAAAATTTTATTTTATTTTGTTATTTTTTTCTATTGAAGTTAAAATAGAGTTTGTATTGAAATGGCATCCGATAAATTAGGTCTGCGGTGTACAACAGCAATTTTTTATTTCTTTTAAAAAATTAGCAATAATGCAAAAAAATGAATTTTTGTGAACATTATATTTCTGGACAATGTCTTTGTGTTATATTCCACCAAAATAAGCAGTGATAATTCGTTGTCTGAGCTAAGATCCTAATTTATCGAATGCCATTTCAATACAAACTCTATTTTAACTTCAATAGAAAAAAATAACAAAATAAAATAAAATTTTCTTATAAATTTCTTTACACAGGCTTATTATTTCCTAATACGAACAACAACAAATCAAAATAAATATAAAAAATTCCGTTAATTAAAACAAAATTGTCGAGTTGCATATGTTTTGTTCACACCGATATTTATAATTATCAACAAAAATGTCGATAATAAAAAAAATGTTAACAGAATATGTGAATTTTATTAATTATTTGAAATCTTAATGCTGTATTAATATTTATTTTAACAACATTGTTCCTTTTGTCATTTAAATTTACAAACTTACAGAGCCAATTAAAGTAGGTCACCCTTAGTTGCATATGTTTTGGCCACCACTGTATATGATTATATCTCTGAATTAGTTTTGTGTACGAGACCCATCAATATTTATTTAAAAGGTATTGAAAGTACCTTTAACCCTAGAAAGATAACCCTATTGGAAGCTACGGAAAAGATAACGTCTGTGGGACGTATCATAGTTTTTCTTTATGGTGACAAAATTTTTGGAAATATTTTTTACCTTTTTTGTACTTACATGGATTCGTTATATATTTCTTTATTATTTAAATGCGTTATTGGCTACTGTAGACGACTGAGAAAAACAAAAACAGCAACGTGTTGCACAAACATTCGAGAGACGGAGAGCGAAAAATTAAAAAGGCATACGTCTCTCAGACGTAGGTTATCTCTCTAGGGTTAAAATGGTATACAACATCATTCACCTTTTTGTACACATGTATACATTTTACTTTATTTCTTGAAGTAATTATTTAAATTGCAGTTTAAAGTATACTATTTGTATGCTATATTTTGCTTTTGTAATAATGTTTAGAAAAACACATTTCGTGTTTTCTTAATTTATCGTGATTTCTTAATTTATAATTATTATGGTGATTAATGTACATCTGTGGGTAAACGCTGCTTTAACTCCAGACGGTTCAGCAATTTATCTTGGTCTTCCGATGCTGGTATTTTAGATATGGAGAATGTACCATCAGAGAGACGTTGAATCATATCATCTCCCAGAGAGTTATATCTTTTAGGTAGATATAAAATATGATCCTCCAATTTCAGCACCACTGAATCTCCATATTTAGTCTTTGTGCGGTACGCTTCTTCTATTACATATGATTTGTGTTCAACTTCAACAAAAACTGTAGAGTTGAAGAAGCACGTTCCTTGTGCTTTTAGTTATGTAATTAAATGTAGCTACGATAGCAGTCTTGACAAGTTCTGTATATATACAGGAGAAGATGCCCCCACAAAATTTTTACAAAATCTTGTGAAAGATTGTAAAGAAATTTACAATAAATATTTAAATGTAAATAAGGAGATGATTCCTTTAACGCCCTTAGAGGAAACCCAATTTATGACTGCAGTAAACTGTCATATATGTGATGAGACTTTAGGTGATGATAGAGTGAGAGACCACTGTCATTTAACAGGAAATTTCAGAGGCGGAGTACATAATGCTTGTAACTTACAGCATCAGATAGCTAAATTTGTCCCAGTATACTTCCATAATTTTTCTTCCTATGACTGCCACCTTTTCATCAGTGAGCTGTCTGAATTCGATGGTGAAACGAAAGTAATTCCTTTGTATAAGGAATTGTATGTTTCACTTTCCCATTTCATTAAAATGGGTGGGAAAAATAGATTAGAATTGAGGTTTTTAGACTCATTTAGATTCATGGCAGCTAGTTTAGATACGTTGGCTAAAAACTTACCCGAACAAGATTTTCATAGTGTTCGAAAACAATTTCCCAATGATATTGAATTTAAACTTATGAATAAGAAAGGTACCTTCCCTATGAATATATATCTAGTTATTCTAAACTTTCGGAAAATAAACTTCCTCCAAGAAATGATTTTTTTAACCATTTGATAAACAAAGAATGTTCGGTGCAAGACTATAAACATGGTCAAGATGTGTGGTCAAGATTTGGATGTCAGAATCTGAAAGATTACATGGAATTGTATCTGAAGGCCGACGTCTTAATATTGACTGACGTTTTTGAAAATTTTAGAGCGGTTTGTAAGAAAATTCATAATTTATACCCTAGTCATTATTATACCGCACCAGGTCTTTCGTGGGATGCTATGTTAAAACATACAAAGGTAGAATTGGAACTTTTAACAGACATTGACATGTACAATTTCTGTAAGAATGGGATTCGAGGTGGCATTGTCCAATGCTCCAAACGACATACAAAAGCAAATAATAAATACATGAGTAACTATGACAAGAGTAAACCGTCAGAATATCTCATGTATCTTGATGCGAATAATTTGTATGGGTGGGCAATGTCACAATATCTACCTAAAAATTATTTTAAATGGGTCGAAGGAACAGAATTTGAAAAACTTTGTCACAAAGAAGAAATCATGAAATTGAAAATGGGTTGGTTTTAGAAAAGGTTAACCGTATCCTTTCTTTTAAAAAGGAAGCTTGGTTAAAACCATACATCGAAAAAAACAATTATCATAGAACCATGGCGAAGAATGCTTTCGAAAAAGACTTTTTCAAGCTATTGAATAATTCAGTCTACGGGAAAACCATGGAAAATGTTGACAAAAGAAAGGATGTCAAAATTGTTAAAAATTGGGAGAGAACAGATAGGAATAGATTGAATGCACAGGCATGGATATCGAAACCGAATTTTCATAGTTTGACACAGTTTTCTGATGACATGGTTGCCATTCAGTTGAGTCGTGTAAAGACTTTATAAGACAAACCAATTTATTTAGGGTTCTCTGTATTGGAACTTTCCAAATGGTTAATGTATGATTTCCATTACGAATTCATGAAGAAGAAGTTCCAGGAAGATTTTTATTTAAATTATATGGATACAGATTCATTCATATATTCCTTTACAGGTAGAGATTTTTATAAAGAACTGACATTAAAGGATATTCAGGATAGGTTTGATACCTCAGAGTATCCGTCAGATAATCCTTTCAATATACCGCTACTAAATAAAAAGGTATTAGGAATGATGAAGGATGAAAATTGTGGGAAAATTATGACAGAATTTGTAGGATTGAGACCGAAAATGTATGCTATAAGTGTACAAGACGGAGCCCTCATAAAAACATCTAAGGGCGTTAAAAAGTCTGTCCTTAATAAATATACAATAGATACCTACCGAGACTGCTTATTAAATAAGAAAAAATATTGTGATAATATGATCACATTTAGATCTAAAAAGCATACAATTTATACTAATCAAATTAATAAAATAACTTTAAGCTACGATGACGATAAAAGAAAAATTAAGTCCGACGGTAGAAATACATATGCTTGGGGACAATAGAAAGTCCATCAGACAATTATATTGAAAATATTGATCTGAACTCGATTGATTTAATGACGTTTGATTACAGTTTAAGTGATATCAACAATCTAGATCTTGCGACTTTAGATGAACTGAGAGAAAGTGAAAATGTCGATATAAATTTAAGTTCTGTAGCGGACGCTGAATATAATTGTAGACATATTAACATTAATATTATTCATTTACATATATCGTGTCATTTCACACATATCTTTAATTTGACTCATTACATGTTTTGAGAACGTACTTATTTAATTTTTCATGGGTGTAAAGAATAACTCAATTTTGTTTAAACTCACTTTCTCATTCTCTTTATATGTCTGTTTTCTTATGTGCTTTGTATATCATTATCGTTTGTCTTTTTCATCACTGTGTATTGAATGCTGTGACTGTTAGTGGATACACTCACTCTCATCACTCAATGCACTCACATATTGTTTTTAAGAGTAACTGTTAATTTCTATGATGATTTTTGTAAGCTAGGTTTAAGTTGTTTGTCAAAATAAAAATCAATCGCTTATGAGCTGCCGAAAGAACAAGTTTCAATTTCAATTAGCACGCCTAAAATTATAAGTCGTGACATTTTTGGACTTCATAGTCTGATTTGACCCGTCAATAAAATAATAAAACTAGTATTATCCAGCTTGGACGTTTACGTCTGGTTAGGATATGCTAGCATAAAATTATATTCCAATAAAAACTAAAAAACATCAACCTCTAGGAAAGGACACTTAATCCTTTTTCCTACAATTGGCGCCCAACCAAAAAAATCTTCACCAAGGAAGCTTGAACCACGAAAATTTGGTTCACATAGTTTCTGTGAAGATCAAAAACTTATTTTATATTAAGTATAAAAATCATCGTGGCGTGACGCCATCGATTGCATTGTAGTTGTTTGCTGATCATCGTGGAGGCAAAATTTACGTTTATTAGCGTGATTTTTATTACGTGCAGGGTTTCCCTATATTGCCAAAGCACGTTTTATCTGGTATTTGTGAGATGAGACGCAGTCCACGAACCACCCCTTCTTTAACACAAAGTCCTGTTAGCGCTTTAACATCAGTCACATCCCAGACACAAATCTCTGCGAATATGCCAGGTACCAGTCAAGGTGTAACTCCCAGTAATATGGTATTAACTGATGCTCAGTTCAGGGAACTTTTAGGTGGTCTGGCCGTAAGGCAGGAAGTGAAACCCACATTTAGTAATTGCACTGCTAGATTCCATGGTAGTCGAAATTCCACCAATGTTGAAGATTTTCTGGCTACAATTTTGGTATATAAGGAAGCCGAAAATATCACAGACTTTCTTGCACTCACCATCCTTCCGTTGTTATTAGAAGGTTATGCATCTACGTGGTGGCAGGGAGTTAAAGATGAGGCTAAAACGTTTAACGAAGCAGTAGAGTTGTTAAGAAAAGCTTTTGCACCACCAAAACCAGACTGGCGAATATTCAGTGAAATCTTTCAAGATAAACAAAAGACTTTTGAAAGTACTGACAGTTTTATCTGCAGGAAATGACGATTATTCGCACAGCTGTCGGAACTGACCGAAAAGACGACATTAAATATGGTATTCAGTCAATTAAATCTGAAAATACGTGAAAAATTTCTAGAGATAGTGTATCCACTTTTCAGGACCTCTTAAATAAAGCTAGAGAAATTGAAATGCAAGTTGTGGAAAATAGGCAAGAAAATGTGGATGAGAAAGGAAAACTTCTTGAAAATTATGGAAAGTCGGTCGTAAGATGCACGTTTTGCAGAAAAAAGAACCACTTGGCAGAAAACTGTTTTAAGAAAATCGAAGCCGAAAAGCATAAACATGCCAAAGAAAGACCTGAGACTACCTTAAATTGCTACGGATGTGGAGCAGCGGGTTATTACCGCTCAAATTGTCCATTTTGCAATAAAAGCAATAGCAATACCCGTGAAGGACCACTAGACTTTAATTCTTTGCATTCTTCGTTGGTAGGACGTAATGTTCCAGTTGTGGATATAAATGTTAATGGTCTAAATGGAGAAGCTTATTTCGATACAGCTGCAAGAACAAGCGTCGCCGGGTATCTTCTCTATCAAAAACTAGTCGAAAAAGAAGTACCATTCCAGAAAGTTTGCGCTGAAATAATATTAGCCGATGGAATTCCACGGAATGAAGTTGTTTATTCTACAGTAGTAGATATAATAATTGGAAATCGTTTTAAGAAAATTCGATTTATTTGCTTGCCCAAGGCTATAGGAAACAGAACTCTGCTAGGAATAGATTTCCTTGAAGAAAATAATATTGTTCTGGACCTAGCACAACGCATATGGCATTTTAAAGACGAACCTTCAAAATGTTTTCAATTCAAATTACATGAACCTGAAGTTCTAAATAACATATCTGTGACTGAAAAGGCTAAAGTACGGCCAGATGATTTAGAACAATTTTTATCATGGTTTGAAAATGGAAATAATGATTATTCACCGGGAAGTATTAATAAAATATTCGCCAGTTCAATTCCTGAAGATATAGAAACTCACACTGGTCCTGAACTATTTCCGCCACTAAAAAAAGTAAAGTATGACGATTATTGCGATGAGGTTTTCAGGTCATTGGAGTTAAACTCTTTCCACATAAATCTTCGACCAAATGAAGGCCTTCACTTAAATGAAAGTGAGAGAAAATATCTAGAAGAGTTATTGGTAGCCGAAAAGGAAATTTTCGAAGATATTGATATTCCCATACCTCATGTACAACATTTCATCAGGACAGGATCACATGAACCCATAGCAAATGCACCATACAGGATTTCACCGAAAATGAAAAACATACTAAAGGGAGAACTTGATAAGATGCTGAAGAAAGGTATTATAGAGGAAGTTGAATCTCCGTGGGCATTTCCAGTGGTATTGATTCCAAAAAAGGACAACTCCGTAAGGTTATGTGTTGACTATCGTCGTCTGAATGCGATAACTACAACAGATACCTACCCACTGCCGCGAATAGATGATCTCCTACACTCAGCAAAAACAACACCATACATGTCTACTTTAGACTTACGATCAGGATATTGGCAAATACAAGTAGCAGAAGAGGATAAAAAGAAAACTGCTTTCACTGCCCCGTTCGGAATTTATGTTTTTAATAGAATGCCATTTGGATTAAAAAACGCTCCAGCTACCTTCCAACGATTAATAGACAAATTTCGCACTGGTCTTCCAGATATCCTAATCTTTGCTTACCTTGATGATATTATTATTTGTTCAAAAGATTTGCAGTCACACATTAATGATTTGAAACAGACGTTTAAAAGGCTTAAGAAATTTGGATTTCACCTCAATAGGCAAAAATGTTACTTTTGCAAACCAGAAGTGCAGTATCTTGGACACATTCTTACTATTGATGGGCTGAAAACAGACCCTGAAAAAACAAAAGCTATTATGGAACGTCCAAAACCAAGAAACCCTAAAGAAGTTTTATCATTCTTGCAAACATGTTCATGGTACAGGCGTTTCATTTCATCTTTTGCAAATATATCAAAACCATTATCAGATCTGACGAAGAAAAATGCAACATGGCAGTGGACCGAAAAGGAACAACATGCCTTCAATTCATTGAAAAATAGTTTGACCTCTCCACCCATTTTAAAACAAGTAGATAAAAACTTGCCTTTTATTTTAAAAACAGATGCTAGCAACTATGCGCTCGGGGCAGTTTTAATCCAGGGGGAGAAGGAGTTGGAACACATTATAGAATATGCTAGTCGTTTATTGTTACCAGCCGAAAGAAATTATTCCACAACAGAACGAGAAGCTCTTGCTGTAGTCTGGGCAGTTCAAAAGTTCATGGGATACATAGAAGGCTCGGAAATTTTAGTACTTACTGACCACCAGCCATTGAAATGGTTATTTAGTCTGAAAAGCCCCACAGGACGCTTAGCAAGATGGGCGCTACAGCTACAAACTTTCAACATTCGTTTTGAATATACTCCTCGTCGTCAGAATACAGTAGCGGATACCTTATCAAGACCTCCATGCTCACTCCAAAACCACACTGAAATAAAATGTGAATGTCTGTCGATTCAAATTGATTTCCCACGTAAAGGAGCTGAGGATTTTAGGAAGGCGCAAATGGAAGATCCAGACATAAAAACCATCATAAAGTCTTTTGAAAGTAACGACGAAAATGTACTTCGATATACCAGTAGAGGTTATATAATGTTAGACGATGTCTTATACAGATTTTGCTACGAAGAAGAGTCTGAAAATGGTCAGCTCGTTGTACCACAATCTTTGCGTAGCATGATTCTGTTTAACTATCATGATATCTCTACCGCTGGCCATTATGGAATCGATAGAACTATAAGCCGAATAACGCCACACTATTATTGGCCAGGTATGAGAGCCGAAATTACAGAATATGTTAAATCATGTATTGAGTGCAAACGCTATAAACCAACGAACATGAAGCCAGCTGGTCTTCTTCAAACAGTGTGCAGTAACCGCAGATTTGAAATTTTTGCTGTCGATTTATTTGGTCCATTACCTCGCACTCCACAAGGACATCAATGGATTCTGATTGTGGAGGACTTATGTAGCCGTTGGACTGAGTTGTTTCCAATCAAGATAGCTTCAGCAGAAAATTGTGCTTTAATTCTAATGAATGAAGTATTTTTAAGATATGGGATTCCTAGGAGAATCCATTCAGATAATGGGACCCAATTTATTTCATGTGTAATGCAAAAGCTCACCTACAGCTTAGGTATTCAACAATCTTTTACGCCCGTTTATCACCCAGAAGCCAATCCGGTAGAACGAAAAAATCGAGATTTGAAAGTGCAGCTGTCAATATGTGTCGGTCAAGATCATACCACCTGGGACCTAAACCTACCGTCAATCAGGTTCGCAATGAATACAGCAATATGCGCATCTACAAGCTATTCTGCCGCTTACTTGACATTTGGTCGTGAACTCAGGACCCCTATGGAAGTTCAATATGATTTGAGAGCGATAGTAAATGCTGAGAACTTTGTGCCACAGATAACACCACATCTACTTCGCCTTGCTGATGCCCTATCTATAGCCAAAGAATCACAGGAGAAGATGCAAGATCGTAACAAAGTTTACGCTGATTTGAAACGTAAGCCGCAGGAAAATTTTCATGTTGGAGATAAGGTTCTTATAGCAACGCATATTTTAAGTAAGAAAGATAAAAACATAACTTCAAAATTCGTACCACGTCGTGATGGTCCGTATATCATTATAAACAAGAAGGGATCATCATGCTACACTATTGCATCCGTTGAGAAACCCGATATACCAATATCCACATATCATGCATCGGACCTAACACTATATACAGGCAATAACGAAAAACCTGTGTATGATATTAAACGTAGAGGTCGTCCAAGCAACACTACAAGTGCAGTAAACAACATCATGGAATCTGTAAAAACAACAAATGCAACAAATTTAAGCACTGTAACCCATTGCCCAGAAGATGGAAGTACAACAACACACGAAGAAAGTATGCAACAATCGGCGAATGCAAATGACGCAACATGTTCCAAAAACGCAACACATATCGATGTACCACAACATATGTACAGAAGATCCAATCACCAAAGGAAATTGCCGAGAAGATTCGGAGATGCGCTGCCACATCATCGGGACGATTTCTGAGGCAGTGGGGGAGTATGTAGCGGACGCTGAATATAATTGTAGACATATTAACATTAATATTATTCATTTACATATATCGTGTCATTTCACACATATCTTTAATTTGACTCATTACATGTTTTGAGAACGTACTTATTTAATTTTTCATGGGTGGAAAAAATAACTCAATTTTGTTTAAACTCACTTTCTCATTTGACCCGTCAATAAAATAATAAAACTAGTATTATCCAGCTTGGACGTTTACGTCTGGTTAGGATATGCTAGCATAAAATTATATTCCAATAAAAACTAAAAAACATCAACCTCTAGGAAAGGACACTTAATCCTTTTTCCTACAGTTCAATAAATCTCATGACATTTGATTGTAATTTTAATGGGGTTAATAATCAAGACTTGGCTTCTTTAGACGAGCTTAATGAATTGAATTTGTAATTAAACACCCCCCCTCCCCCCACCAATATTACTTTTGTTATTAATATTTATATATTTATTTAGATTTGTATTTTCCTTGTTAATTAATATTTTCGTTGCCTATTTATCGTTAAAAATAAAAATACATGTTATTAAGTTTCAAATATAATTGTAAATTTGTGTTTTTATTTTGGTAATTTCATTCATACAATGATGTTGTGTAAGTATATAATTTTAAAAAAGTTTAAATAATTTTTCTAACTATTCCTGTTAAAGGTGTATACTCAAGCAATCGATCGTGAAGTATTAAACAATATGCAGATGAGTTTTCAGGAATAGCTTTGTTTGTTTCAAACTCAATTTTAACATCAATAGGCTCGCTTTTAACCATTTCATTCTGATGACTAACATCAATTACTATTACATGGGTTTCCTTAAATTTTTCACACGAAAGGATTGGTTGTGGTTCGCGCATATAATAACTTTGTTGAAATTTAGAGTACATATCATATAGAACAGCATATCGGTTATCATCAAAATTCAAGTTTAAATCATCGTATGGATATGTTTCTGAATTTAGGTGGACTTTCATGTTTGTCAAATTACAGTGTGAAAATTTTGTATCTTTGGGGACCCCAACAACATGAAACGCGGCCTTTCTCTATTTACAGACAGCTTTACATTCCAATTACACTTTGTTGCACTATAAAATGTTGGATTAAAATCACAATCCCAGCTACGGAACGCGAGTGGTAAAGACGTTCCATCTTTTATGGTTTTCATAATTTTTATTTTCGATGCATCAGAAAGGTGTAAGTGTGGAATTCGCCATGCTATATATGTTATTGTTAAATTTGAAACTTCAGCTAGATCTGCGTAATAATATACGTTGTTGTCACTTGAGCTACGTAGCATTATGAGGTCGTGTTAGTGTAATCTTCGACAAACCCCAATAACATCTTAAGTGGAACATAAAAGTTGAACACCTCCATTGTTAGATCGTTACCGTTATTCCATCCAGCATTTTTCATCATATTACTTTCAAAGTCGTTCAAAGAGGCATAATTCTTTATGGTGCTAGATAATCCTAAATAGCGAGTTCGATCGATTTCAACGCCATTAATTTCATATCGAATTTCATCAAACTTGTGTGCCACACAGTTGTTTCGCAATCGAGCATTAAATGTTTTTGCACCCCCTGCCAGTGTAACACAGCCTTCTATGAAAATGTAGCTTTCACTGGGTAATACATACAAGTCCTGATTTTGAATTGTTATTCTTATCTCATCGTTATTTTTAAAAGATTGTATATATGGTACATATGTATGATAGTCTTTTTTATAATATTCTCGTCTGTGATTATAGAAACCTCCTTTAATCGGATTTCCATGATAGTCTTCCAATGTATATGTAACTGGATTTGTAATTTGAACAGATTTAATTCTAAAAATCTCAGTACTAAAGTTTGGTGTATATCCTTTTTCAAATATATTTTTGTATTTGCTTATGCGTACATAATCCCCCACATGAAAATTTTACGGTTTAAATATTCTCATTCTCAGGGTTTACATTGTTGGGCCCATTTTTATTGTTCTATGTTCTTTATTATTGTATGTATCTACTAAATCCTTATATATCTTGATCCACTTAAATGAAAATTCACGAAACAGGATAGATTTTAAGGTACGGTTGAAACGCTCAACAATGGACGCATTCATGATTAATTTAGTGATTAATTTTATACTTATTCATTAATCGTTTAAAATCTATATTAAAAACTCCTTTCCATCGTCAGTTTGTAAATTTTTTGGTATTCGACCCAAATTCAATATTCTTTGGAATGCAGCGGAAACGTCGGAAGCATTTTTAGGTTTAGTGTGTTCTACCCACGCATATTTTGAAAAGTTGTCTATAACTGTTAATAGATATTTGAATCCTTTATTAAATCCCATTTCAACTAAATCTGCGTCGTGGGAACTTTTTGCGGGCTTGAGTATGCAGTTCATTTACAATTTTTCTTTTCTCCATTGTTTTTTATTATATTAATATCTTATTGTTTTTTACAATTGGTTGATGGTATAGATACACAAATATTATTATAAACTTCATCAAGTTTATCCTCAACTGTAGTATATTTTTTTATTATCAATAATTTCAGCGTTTAATATTTCTCGTGAACGGCTGATTTGTGTTTGTAGATAAAATTTGTTGACAGCGTCTCCCACTTCTGACGGCGGACCCAAATTTTTGATTTTCTTATTTCGGATATCGAGGTTGTTATGATCGTCAAGACCAATTCCCAATATTTTCGGAACATTTCTCCTCAATATATCAGAATTTGAAAAGTGACCGAACTTGTCAACACTCATCTTATGATTAATTGAGTTTCTTCAACGTCAGTATATTATATCTGATTCCTTTAATTCTTCAATTATAGATAGTATTTCGTTATTTTGATTAGTATGACCAGCATTTTGTGATGCTATGAGAAGCTTTAATCTTTCCACCAATTCGTTGGGATCGTCCCAGTATATATAGTTCGGGTTTTGAAGACTTACGCTCATAATGCCTTTACCTGTGTAAGTAGATTGAAATAACCTTTTTATTATTTTTGTATATTTAAAACCTTTGTTTCCTTTAATTTGTTCATTGTGGTCATGTTTTCTTCGATGTGCATTTGTATTAATTAAAATCTTTTTGTATATATCCAGCTAATATGAATCATAACTCTTAGGATTTTTATAAAAAAGCAATTCATATAGCCCATGCGTATTAGCCCAAGATTGATTTCCAATAATAATTTTGTCAGCACTTATATACTGCTGTTACCGAATTTCCAAATATCATTCTCTTTATGCGGTCCATATTTGGTATCAAGTTTTCCATCTCTATTCAAAGAAGATAAGTCAATTGTGTCTTCCTCCTCTGATTGCGAAAAAACTTATCCTCCTTTGCTTCTTCTTCCTCTTCACTCAAGCTATCAAACTCATCTTTATAGATTTTACTAGAAAATCTGTTTTCTTTTTTATACTTTTTATTTGGTGTACTGGTTTCAAATTTTATATCATGATTTTCGGGTGGAGATTTTTTATTATTTTCATGAGATATTTTAATGAATTTATTTAGTGGTTCTGTTAGAGGTTTAAATGTGCTTTCCAACTTATTCGCTATTTCATTTTCTCCCAATTGGATACTCTGAAATTTTTGTTTTAAAATTTTTCGCGACTTTATTAATTCCTTTAATTTTTTTTCATCCATTGTTAATGTGTGTCAATGTTTCAACCAATAATCAGTTTGTTGCAAACTGCTAGCTGTTAATTTTAAAGTGGTAGGCAGGTATTTTAAACTGGTGGGCAGTTGTTTTTAACTGGTGTGTAGTCTGTTTTAAACAGATATATGCTAGTTTTTGACTGATAGCAGTTTCTATTAGACTGGTAGCAGTTCCTATCGGACTGGTAGCAGTTCCTATTATACTGGTAGCAGTTCCTATTAGACTGACAGATGATCCAATTATACCGATAGCTGTTTGTTTTATGTTGATACCTGGTCTTTTATATCGACTGCTGTTCGTTTTATATTGACGTCTTTTGTAATCAAAAGAATATTTATTACTAAATATATATGAATACATCAATCCCTTTTCTATAGCGTCCACATGTAATATCATCGTCTTTGCTTATAATTAAAAATCCATATTTATCTTTCCAACATTCTCGACAAATTTCCATAAACTTATTAAACTTCATATCGGAACCAACATAATCATTATAGATGTGCTTCATATTCATTTCGTCCTGTTTGAACATTACAATTACATTGGAATTATCTCGAATTAAATGTTTAGGAATTCGGGTATATGTTTGATTCAAATAAAAACAATCGACATTTTTATGTCTACCCATAGAAAAATAACTTCGAATATTGTTTTGTTTTTCACAAGCAACATCGTCAAATATCATTAGAGAATTTGATTTTGCTTCGTCCGGTGGTATGACATCAACATTATCCGTAAAAGTGTAATATCCCATACCCTTTATAGGTGTTATAAGGTTCGTTAGATACTCATATTTCGGTTGATACAAGGACTTTGAATATAAAGATATATTTTCAAATTTCAATCCATTAGGGCTTTCAATTAGACTCAGCAAGACATTTGTTTTCCCACAATTAGAAGGTCCCACTTTCAATGCTCTTATAGAGTTCGGTAATAAGGAGCTATGTCTCGTTTGATTAGAATTATTTTGTGTGAAATCTAAATTTCTCACATTAATATTTGTATCCTGTTTAACTAAACGCATTTTAACAACTGATTACAAGTTGGTTATTTCATTCAAATTTATGTTGTTTTTTTTTTCATTTCAGAAATTATATAAAATGATTGTTTATTCAAATAATAAAATTAAAAGAAACGTTCGCGGGAGAGGGTTGATGAATAATTTAATTAATTCATTACCAATTGAGCTTCATTTACCTGGTTACCAATTTTGTGAACCAGGAACAAAGTTAGAGAAACGATTGGAAAGGGGTGATAAGGGAATAAATGCCCTTGATGCTGCTTGTAGAACTCATGATCGACATCGCACTGTTAGAGAGCTAACCGAGAGAGCGTGGGAACGTGTGAAAGCTAAAGACAGTACCTTAGGAGAAAAAATAAGCGCATATTTAGTCACCAACGCTATGAAAGCTAAAGTAAAATTTGGTTTAGGTAATGTTGTCAGTCCAATCTTGTGAATTGTATGGCACAATTCTTTGACCACATTCGATTAAGTTGTCCTCAAATCATCTTCATCATTCTCTATGGCTGCCACCACTGCCTCTTCTCCACGTAGTTGCTCCTGTGATTGTTAAATCACAATCAAATGAGATATTTAAATTATCAGCCTGTTCATATTCGTGTATACTCCCGTCGTTTGATATGATTGTAAATGTTATATCGCAGACATTTAGGATTTCATTTAAAATTGTATTTTTCTTTACAGTTTTGGACGTTAAATGAATATTATTTTGGAATGTAATTTTTTTATTTAATTTAACTTTTAATTTAATTTAAATAAAGAATAATGATGTGTAAGTTGATGTGTCGCTACAAGAATTGAGTTGGTGATATTAATTTTCTCTTGGTTATATATTAATAAAAAAACTGTTTTGTGCATTTCTATTTTTACTCATACATCCTTCAGCCCCTTTACATTTTTACCTATAAATGAAAATAATACACAATTTTTTCGACCTTAAAAAAGGATGACCTAAAATAAATAACAATAACATATACACGAATATTATTATTTTCAATTTATGACACGTCGCCTTAAACCAATCTGATCGACATGACACCAAAAACGGCCACTGTCTTCAGCGTACAATGACAGACACAGAATTCTGACACTCACAACTTTCTCTGTCATAACAAAAACAATCGCCCTTAAAAAACCACTTGTCGCTACAAATTGCCTACCTTTTGAAAGATGGTGAAGCGGACAAACACAGATTGTTTTGATCGGCGTCATGAGACGAAACCTAAAGGAATCTGATCGACATGACACCAAAAACGGCCACTGTCTTCAGCGTACAATGACAGACACAGAATTCTGACGCTCACAACTTTCTCTGTCATAACAAAAACAATCGCCCTTAAAAAACCACTTGTCGCTACAAATTGTCTACCTTTTGAAAGATGGTGAAGCGGATAAACACAGATTGTTTTGATCGGCGTCATGAGACGAAACCTAAAGGACACACAAGTATTAAAGGACAGACGTAACCTATCGCTCTCATCTCTACTGCCCTCGCAAATGAGTACACACGAACAACTAGTAAAACTATCTTCCATACAAAGGAATCTAACGGTTGATCATCAACCCCTAGTGAAAAACCTACCCCAATCACCTTTACAGACAATGCAGTCTAACTGTCAACTAACCTCCCACCACAACAACCATCTGGCTGAACACCTTACCCTCGTCAACATCCTGTCAAAATAACCAATCAAAATATGTGACATTTATACAAAATCCGTATCTCCCTACTACTCGAAGGAATGAGGAAATAAATACGAAATTTATGAAGAAGTAAAGACAAATAAAATAAATGACAGGAAATACAATAAAGACGCAAAAACAACTTTGCTTAAAGACCAATTCATTAAAAGAAACAATATTTACATCGATTGGATGGATCAGGGAACCAGACATGTTGGTATGATTAGGTGGTATATATGGGTGAGGTTGTCTGAGAAATGATTGAACCATTTTATTTGCATTCCCTAACATCGGTTGAGGTGTCCGTAATGTCATAGGTCTCATTGCCCTAATGTTTGAACCGAGAAGTTCCCTGAGTGTGATGATCAAAATCTATATGTCTAAAATCCTGGTGTAAAAATGACAAGGAAATCACTAGCGACACCAATGTGTCGAAAGTAATATCCAGTAGTCAAGGGTTGCCAGATCAAAAAAAAATTTGCACAGGATTGCATTTGGGTTTTGGAGAGCAAAGCTCCTTGGATAAGTGTAGAAGGTCAGTGAAGTTGGAAGTTAGGGCAAAGTCCAACTTCACTCGACATTACGACATCAAGTTTGGTTCAAGTAAAGTTGCGTTTAATAATTTAATTCATTTTGCGTTTAAATCATTTCGGTTGGAAGTAAGAATTTTTGTAAAGGTAAGTTTTCAAATTTGAAATGAGAAATTTAGATTTATAGGTAAAACAGTAAGGCGCGAAAGAAAAATAAATATCGATCTATTAATTAGAACAATAATAATAGTTTAAACAAAATCTTAAGGTGAGTTAAATTAGTGAGAAAGTGAAAAAAAAATTTGGAATTTAAAACCCAAAATCTTAATACAATAGCGTACGCCATCCCCCGATTGACGCAACAACGGCAGGAATTCCCGCAACATTTTTTTTTTGGGATTTCTTGTGGGCATCGGAGTGGAGGCGTAATTTTTAACTTCCCCACATACTCACAAATCCACAAACACAATTGCGATCACCAGCCAAATCAACCCCAAAAAGTAAAGCAAAAAGGTATGTGTTACTTACACTTAATTAAAAAGATTAGCCTCGAGCAAAAACGCCAATTATAACCTGAAATTGAAATAGGTTATATAATCACAACGTGTGTGTTCTTTTGTCTTGTGTTGTCTCGTATAAGTGTTGCTGTCCCTAAAATTAAGAAGAAAAAAAAAAGAATAAGAAAATTGTTAGAATAAAAAATTAACCTAAACAATTTAAAGAAAACCTTAAAAAAACGTTTAGAAAATTGTAAAATTAAAGAAAAATCTAAAAAAAATAAGAAAATTGTTAAAATTAAATACAAAACCTGAAAAGAAATTAAATACGAAAACCTGAAACGAAATTAAATAAGAAAACCTGAAAAGAAAAAGAATATAAAAAAACCTGATAATAATTGTTAAAAAGGAAGAAAAATAAAGTAAACTATTTAAAATTATTATTTAAGATAAAATTTACTTAAATAAATTAGCAAAATATTTATATTTTTAATATCTAAAAATTGTAAGAAATATTCAAAAAAAAATCTTTAAAACCTATTTAAATAACTCTCAAATTTAAATTAAAATTTATTTAAATTTAATTTTGTTTTTGCAAACTCTTATACAAAAAAAGATAACCTAGAAATAAAAAAATATAAATATAAGAAAATTAGAAATAAAAATTCATTCTGTAAAATTTAAGAAAATAAAAAAAGTTATTGAAGAAAGATATTTGATGATAAAGATTTTTTTAATAAATAAAAAAATGTTATCTAATCAATATAATTTTAATTACACTAGTCAACAGTCAAAATGTACTCGGGATGCGATAATTTTTTCTGTGTAGATAACCTTGACATGAGCTCGAAAAACGCAATAAAAAATTTTTTTTTCGTTTGGTTTTTTTTTATTATTTTTTTTTTAAATTTTAAAATTTTTTTTTTGGTCCGTCCGGCATAACTCGGGAACCACTAGCCCGATTTAATTGAATTAAATTTTAAAAAATTTAAAATTACAATTCCCTTAATCTGTTCATATATTGTTTTCCTATACAAGCAACAGTTTCCAAGTTAAAAATGAATATATAAAGGAAAAAACTTATTTTTTGCCTAAAGATTTAAATTTTTTTTTTTTTAAATCCATAAAAAATCCAAAATGAAAAAAAATGTCAAATCTTATTACTTTTACGTAAAGTCACATAACCTATGAGCAAAATGAGACAAAGATCATGAAAATCGATGCACGCGTTTCGCTTTTATTCGCAATTGAGTAAAGGTATGAATTTCAAAAATTTGCTCGACATATGCACAACTTTGTCTATGGTAAGATTTTTTCTTTTTTATTACAAAAAAAATTAAAATTTGTTGGGTGACAAAAATATATGACTTTAAATTAAAATACAATTCGATATATGTACAAGAAATTATCCTAAGGATATCAACATTAATTAATTATAAAAAAGTTTAAAAAAATATCTAAACACAAAAATAAAAACCTTCAAATTAAAAATAATTATGTGCTTTTGTCTTTCTTTTATATTGTTGGGTGGGTGAGGAAAAATGGTTTTTAAATAGGCGAATGCTTCGCCATCTTTGTTGATAGCTTTCACGAAGTTTTTTATGAGTCCGAGCTTTATGTGAAGAGGTGGGAGAAAAACATTTTCCTTTTTTATGAGTGGTGTATAAAAAATTTAATTGAATTAAATCGGGCTAGTGGTTCCCGAGTTATGCCGGACGAAACAAATTAACCAAAAAAAAATTTTAAAATTAAAAAAAAAAAATAATAAAAAAAAAACCAAGCGAAAAAAAAATTTTATTGCGTTTTTCGAGCTCATGTCAAGGTTATCTACACAGAAAAAATTATCGCATAATAATAAATAAGTAAAGTCTTTAAATTAAATATTTTTTTTTCAATGACTTAAATAATTATACGTGTAAATAGTACCTAAAAAATATATGTATTAAAGTTAAAAATATATTATTATTATTAAGAAATATTATAAGTATTATTATTATAAATAAAAAAATGTGAATTGTCTTCAGATTTATAAAATGTGTAGATTTTGCTAAAAAAAAAACAGGTTGAATATGGTGGAGTAACTTAAAAGTGTAAAGAAGACGTGCGGTAGTGTTTGGGGCGTTTTCAACAAAGAGCCAGGAAAACGCCACGGAAGGATGAATAAATCCTTAAGGGGAGGGCAGCTCGGCAGAACAACAACATCAAAGTTCTGCCACATAAGAGAGTGTGTGAGGAGATGTCATTTTGTTGTTTCTAGTTTTAGGCATTTCTTCCTTTTCTATCTTTTTTCCTATATTCCTTCCTCATCTTATTAATATGTCATTTCCTATTCCCAAATCCATATGTTTTTCCTTTAGTGTTAGTGTTATTTGTTTAATAAAAGAAAAGGCACGGAAGAGTAAAATTGTATAACCGAACGGAATAGAATCCCCCCATCCGATGAGCTCTAGCCCGGTAAAGACCAGCGTGCCATTTCCGTTCGATCAACAACAGGTTATCACAATTTTTGGCGCCCAGCATTCAGGCTTCTTGTTTTCTAAAAACAAGCCTGATACCTCAATAAAAACTTTCTTTATGTATAATGATTGTCCTATAGGAAGGTGTTTTAGCACCATGCCTTAGTAGCAACATTATCATAACGATTGAATATATTGAGAGACTTCACTAATTCAAATCAATTGTATTTCAAGATCAGAAGGCGTGATCCCAATGGCTAAAGAGCTGGTGGTTCACAGGCGATCTGATTTGAAATATAATTTGAGATGAATTTAGTGTTGTTTATATGTATTGTATTGTCTTGTATTTCGTCTTACCCTAAATTCCAAAATGCCTAAATACTTACAATGAGTTTACTTTTTGCTTTAAAATCAAACATTCAACATCATTTTATTTTATGTGCTTTTATTAATAAAAGCATTGTTGAATCAAAATTACAATTATATGTTAAAAAAGAATTCATTTTCTAAAATATTTTAGAAAAATCTTAATTCTAAATTAACAAAATATAGAATAATTGTACAATATACATTTTCTTATTCAACTATCCGCCGTCTTGTACACAAAGTTACGAAGCCATCAACCAGTCAATCATACCTGAAAAAAAAAAACAAAAACTTCAGTAATTATTACAACATATATCAATATATAGATTATTTAAATGTTTAGTTAGCTACTAATATTTTTGAACTAATATATATACATAATACTAACAAAAAAACACTCACTCAATCTCAATTTTCATTGTCATATAAAAATAATTATATTCATTTAAAAAACATTTTCATACATATATATTTCAAATTCGAATTATAAAATTTAATTCGTTTTTTGTTTCGACAAAAAGGTTTCTCAAATGATATCCGACCTTACATGGATGTAAAGTTGAATAATATTGAGCTCAAAGGACTTATGGACAGTGGAGTTGTTTAGGTAAAAATTGTCAGTTGTTTAGGTAAAAATTGCCTTGAAAATGTACGCAAAATGAATGGAAATATTATCGATTTCAAATCCAATATAAAAACAGCTGATGGAAGAAAACATCAAATTATAGGCAAAGTTGAACTTGATGTTCAATGTGGGAATAAATCCAAGAAAATGATTTTCTACTTAGTTCCAAATCTAACACAAGATTTAATCCTAGGGTATAATTTCTGGCAAAGACTTGGTATTAAAATCTGTTTTGAAAATGATTCCATAGAAGAAATCGAACTTGAGAATGAGGAAGATTTGAAATTTCTTTTCGGTGTTATACCAAATTCGGTTTAGGGGAAACTAAACTAGAACAGCATATAATCGATACAGGAGATGCTACACCAAAGAAAATGAGACACTATCCCGTCAGTTCAAAAACTGATATATGCTGAATTAGATCGCATGTTAGAGCTAGACGTAATTGAGGAAGCGAAAGATTCCGCGTGGAATAATAGAGTAACTCTAGTCATAAAGCCAAACAAAAACCGATTATGTCTTGATGCAAGGGAACTGAATAAGGTAACCAAGAAGGATGCTTATCCACTTCCCAACATCGATGGTTTACTTGCAAGGCTTGGTGACACACACTATATTTCGGCTATCGATTTGAAGGACGCATTCTGGCAAATTTCTTTAAGTCAAAGTCCCAGGTAGGCCACACTACCAATTTAAGAAAATGCCTTTCGGACTGTGCAATGCTGCCCAACGCCTTTGCCGACTGATGGACCGAGTTGTGCCTTCAGAATTAAGAGATCGTATATTCGTATACCTAGATGATCTACTAGTCGTGTCACCAGACTTCGAGACTCACATACAAATGCTTAAAATTGTAGGAGAACGTCTAACCGAAGCTGGTTTAACCATAAATATGACCAAATCTAGATTTTGTTACCGTGAATTGAAATATCTTGGATATATAGTCGGAGGTGGAACAATAAAGCCCGACGCAGGAAAACTAGAGGCAATTATGAATATAAAACCGCCTAGAAATCAGAAAGACGTACGCAGATTCTTGGGTACTGTTGGCTGGTATCGTCGTTTCATCCACGATTTTTCGACTTTAACCGCGCCGCTAACAGATACTCTAAAAAAATCGCCGAAATTCATTTTTACCCCTGAGGCATCAAGTGCATTCGAAAAATTAAAACAATACCTAATCTCAAGCCCCGTATTATCTAGTGCTGACTTCGATAGACCTTTTTTCGTTCAGTGTGACGCATCAAATGTCGGAATTGGAGCTGTTCTCTTTCAGAAAGATGATGATGGTGGAGAACACCCAATTGAATATTTTTCTAAGAAGATTAACGAAAATAATACTTCTCATGGTGGTATAAGTAAAACTTTGTTCAATATAAGAACATTCTTTTACTGGCCTGCTATGACGAAACAAATTCAAACTTTCATTAAAGATTGTGTTATTTGTAAGGAAACAAAACACCCTAAACAAATCCTTCGTCCACCAATGGGAAACGAAGTTATAACTTATAACAATAATTTCAAAAAGTATACGTTGACTTTTTAGGACCTTATCCCAGAACAAAGTCAGGCTAACGCTATATTTATTATTCTGGATCATTTGACAAAATTCGTGCTGTTAAAAGCAATGCCAAAAGCCACAACTAAAAATGTAAATAAATTTTTAATTCAGGAAGTATTCCATAAGTTCGGTGTACCCGAAACCTTACATTCAGATAATGGCAAACAATTTACCTCTGAAGCTTTTCAAGAGCAACTAAAAACTTTCACGAAAACTTGTCCAAAATCGAATGTTCGTTGCGCTCAACTGTACATTCTTCAATTGGATTTTCACCATATTTCGCATTAACAGGCTATAACATGATTACACACGCTCAAGCTTATGAAATACTAAGAAAATTGAAATCTGTTGAAGAAGGAGACACAGAGATACTGCCAAATGCATCGAAAATGCAACTCATTCGTCAAAAGATTCAAAAAACCTGCACACTGCCTATGAAAGAAACGCTAAGTCTTATAACAAGAGAAGTAGGAATGTACGTTTCAAGCCAGGTCAGGAAGTGTATCGCAAAAACTTTATTCAAAGCAACTTTGCCAAAGGCATTAACGCGAAACTTTGCAGACCATGGCTTAAATGTCGAATAAGAAAAGCTATAGGAAGTTGTCAGTATGAAATAGAAAATTTAAATGGGCAACGTATTGGAATATTTCATGCTCAACATCTGAAGCAGTAGAAGTAGTCATGGAGCTTGTTGACACATACTCATATTCCCTACAAAACTCAGTCCTAGATCTGAACATAAAAATTTCAATTTCATATGCCTATACATTGATTTATAAATCTAACGTTGAAATTAGAACCCCGAAATAGCATTGTTATTAAGTAATATATTAGGCTAGACCAAATTGTTTATACATATAAAAGTTTTGAATAATAATAAATAGATGATATTTATAATAAATGGATAATATTTATCTCACCACTCAAAGTCGTTGATACCAAGATGTTGTTCAGCAGTCATTTGTATTTGAGAAGGAAATCTGAAAGAGAAAACGTTAGTAATCACATGGAAAAAGAATGTACCTGAAAAGAGAAAAAAACATTAGTTACGTCGAAAACAGAGAAATAGAATCAATTACTTACCTCACTCATGTTGCATTTCAAGATGACAACTGATTCCTGATCCTGAGGACAGTCGGGAAAGTGATTTAATTAGCAATTCATACCTTAGGCCCGTCCAGAGAACTGCTTCAACAATCATCAAATTATAATGGGCTGCAATGGCAGAAACGTTAATGAAAAGTTCATTTTTTGCTTGGAATAGAAAAAGCAAATAATTTTTTTACATTGTCGGCAGTGACAATATGGATGTTTATATCAAGAGAAAGTTTAAATATTTTGTGTAGAGCTTTTTTGGGCTTAGCCTCGATGACCATAAATTTGCCTTACACTGGATAATTATCCAGGCCAGGTTCAATAATGTCAACATAAAATATTTTTCTTCAACATTTGTTTTCATGTACACATTGATATTGCTGCTGGCGGCAGTTAAAGGAAAATGAGATTTTTATTTTGAGTGAGATTTTGACTTTTTGTTTCGGATATTGTTGTCGCAGCTTAGTTGTCAGTCTTGAAAAAAAACTGCCTTAGTGATAAATTTATTTCGTTGCCGTCGTGGCTACGTATTTTTTTAATTGTTCAAAAATAAAAAAAGCTAGAAATCTATTTCTTATTTTTTGCGATAATTTTGATTTTTGTTTTTTTTACACCCAATTCCAATAAATTTATTAAAAAAATGTTCTCATTAATTTAAGCGTGCTTAAATGATCTTCTAAAAAAAAACTACTCATAACTATTTTACTGCGGAGTTTATTTACTTTTCATATAGCTATTTGTAATGAAAGAGATCTTGTTAGATTGTTTATAAAATTTTAAACAAGCTGTCAAAAGATTGGTGTTAATGATCTACTTCAAACGAAATTACACTTGAACAAAACTTACCATTTTAAATAGTTGGTTTCCAAAAATACATTATTTCACGAAGGTGCAAACTTAATTTATTTGGAAGAAAAGACCAGGATTTAGATACATGATAATGTCCTTCTTGAATCATACTTCCAATGTAGGTCTTCTCCAAAATTTTCAATACAAAAAGAAATATGAATATATCCGCAAAGAATTCCCAAGTCGTAAAGCAAAAAAGTAAAGTTAGAAAATTAAAGTCATTCCTTCAAAAAAGCATATACTAACGTTATTAAAGAGAAATTCGCCTTGAGATGCTGTATAAAAATAATTCTCTCAGATGCATGATTCGGGACCAGTGAAGTCGTCGTCATTTGCCAGGTACTTCCTTTTTATACACTGTCCGTCCATCTATACATGCAATCACGAAACTTTGCACGATGGAGTTTTTCGGGATAGGGACGAACGCTATTTAATTTGAGGAAAATCGGTTCAGTTTTATATATTGATCCCACACAAATTTCTGTAATTAAAGCTAAAGCTGTAATTTTCTTTGATTTATTTTAATTATTTTACAGAACTATTCAAACTCTTTTCTTTCACTACTGCTCGGGTGTTGTTTTAATTTTTCTTCTATGACGCTTTTAACCAATGTTTGGCAAGTTGGTAGCCCGTAAGTGGTGCCAAGCTGAAAAATACAGAACACCTAAATCCAAAAGCGTGACGTCGCGCTTAATGTCGACTGACTGCAGCGTAAAGGCCTGACTAAAATCAGAAAGGCTGGCGACGACGTTCTTGCTTTTGAGGGCGGCATGTGTGAGTTAGTCAGGGGTCAAAATCAACATTTTTATGGAGGTCTCTTGATCATTGCCCAACTCTTAACACTTAACAGGTCGCGTGTGAAGAGTTGGCTTTGTGATGATCAAAATCTATATGTCTAAAATCCTGGTGTAAAAATGACAAGGAAGTAACTAGCGACACCAATGTGTCGAAAGTAATATCCAGTAGTCAAGGGTTGCCAGATCAAAAAAAAATTTGCACAGGATTGCATTTGGGTTTTGGAGAGCAAAGCTACTTGGATAAGTGTAGAAGGTCAGTGAAGTTGGAAGTTAGGGCAAAGTCCAACTTCACTCGACATTACGACATCAAGTTTGGTTCAAGTAAAGTTGCGTTTAATAATTTAATTCATTTTGCGTTTAAATTATTTCGGTTGGAAGTAAGAATTTTTGTAAAGTTAAGTTTTCAAATTTGAAATGAGAAATTTATATTTATAGGTAAAACAGTAAGGCGCGAAAGAAAAATAAATATCGATCTATTAATTAGAACAATTTAGTTTAAACAAAATCTTAAGGTGAGTTAAATTAGTGAGAAAGTGAAAAAGAAATTTGGAATTTAAAACCCAAAATCTTAATACAATAGTGTACGCCATCCCCCGATTGACGCAACAACGGCAGGAATTCCCGCAACATTTTTTCTTGGGATTTCTTGTGGGCATCGGAGTGGAGGCGTAATTTTTAACTTCCCCACATACTCACAAGTCCACAAACACAATTGCGATCACCAGCCAAATCAACCCCAAAAAGTAAAGCAAAAAGGTATGTGTTACTTACACTTAATTAAAAAGATTAGCCTCGAGCAAAAACGCCAATTATAACCTGAAATTGAAATAGGTTATATCACAACGTGTGTGTTCTTTTGACTTGTGTTGTCTCGTATAAGTGTTGCTGTCCCTAAAATTAAGAAGAAGAAAAAGAATAAGAAAATTGTTAGAATCAAAAATTAACATAAAAAATTTAAAGAAAACCCTAAAAAAACGTTTAGAAAATTAGTAAAATTAAAGAAAAATCTGAAAAAAAAATAAGAAAATTGTTAAAATTAAATACAAAACCTGAAAATAAATTAAATACGAAAACCTGAAACGAAATTAAATAAGAAAACCTGAAAAGAAAAAGAATACAAAAAAACCTGAAAATAATTGTTAAAAAAGGAAGAAAAATAAAGTAAACTATTTAAAATTATTATTTAAGATAAAATTTACATAAATAAATTAGCAA
Organism: Polietes domitor; assembly: GCA_947397865.1. Classification (NCBI taxonomy): domain Eukaryota; kingdom Metazoa; phylum Arthropoda; class Insecta; order Diptera; family Muscidae; genus Polietes; species Polietes domitor. Next base: position 2,280,825 of record OX377623.1, read on the forward strand.
AATATTTATATTTTTAATATCTAAAAATTGTAAGAAATATTCAAAAAAAATCTTTAAAACCTATTTAAATAACTCTCAAATTTAAATTAAAATTTATTTAAATTTAATTTTGTTTTTGCAAACTCTTCTACAAAAAAAGATAACCTAGAAATAAAAAAAATTGAAATATAAGAAAATTAGAAATAAAAATTCATTCTGTAAAATTTAAGAAAAGAAAAAAAGTTATTGAAGAAAGATATTTGATGATAAAGATTTTTTTGAATAAATAAAAAAAATGTTATCTAATCAATATAATTTACATTATCTATGTAATTTAAATTATAAAAATTAAACTAGTAATTTCGTACATAAATAGAATAAATAAGTAAAGTCTTTAAATTAAATATTTTTTTTCAATGACTTAAATAATTATACGTGTAAATAGTACCTAAAAAAATATATGTATTAAAGTTAAAAATATATTATTATTTGTAGTGTAATCAATTGTTATAGATTTTATGTCATACCTAGTTTTATATTTGTTTGCTCAAACAGCTGTTTAGTTCTAAAAATTGTTTTGTTTAATTTTAAGGATGAAAATGTGAAGAGAATTAGGATTAAGAAATTACCGTTAAGTTAGTTTATAAGGATTGAAATTATGCTAATAAAGATTCATTCAAAACTGACTAGCCGAATCATTGGCATTGTCTACTTTTTATTTGCTTAGGCGCTTTTTAGTGCCAGCAGAAAACAACTCATTTTTGCCAGTGGCGTTTTTAAGCGCCGGCACACACTTAGGCAGGCCTCGAAACAAAACAAACAAAAATAAACATTACATGGCGATGCTGCCAAACAAAGCCAACATTCCAGTGGAACCGGCAGTGCCCACCAGTGGACAGCAACCAAAACCCATCACAGTTGAGCAGTATTTCGAGCGTCAACAGAGAAAGAAGGAAGACCGTTTGACAGCTATACCCCCTACACAAAAGCCTAAACACAAAAGAGGCGGTCGGATAGTGCGGTTTCGAAAACAATTGGCGGCATTGATGCGCCGTGTGAACAGCGACCCACCACCAGCATGGACACTTGCGCATGAGATGTGGGTGGAAATAATCGAAATTGAGGCACAGCTGAAGAAATAAAAAGAAAAAACAACAACACACAACACAGCGATAAATGTGTTTTAATCTTTAATCTTTAAAACCTATTTAAATAACTCTCAAATTTAAATTAAAATTTATTTAAATTTAATTTTGTTTTTGCAAACTCTTCTACAAAAAAAGATAACCTAGAAATAAAAAAAATTGAAATATAAGAAAATTAGAAATAAAAATTCATTCTGTAAAATTTAAGAAAAGAAAAAAAGTTATTGAAGAAAGATATTTGATGATAAAGATTTTTTTGAATAAATAAAAAAAATGTTATCTAATCAATATAATTTAAATTATCTATGTAATTTAAATTATAAAAATTAAACTAGTAATTTCGTACATAAATAGAATAAATAAGTAAAGTCTTTAAATTAAATATTTTTTTTCAATGACTTAAATAATTATACGTGTAAATAGTACCTAAAAAAATATATGTATTAAAGTTAAAAATATATTATTATTTGTAGTGTAATCAATTGTTATAGATTTTATGTCATACCTAGTTTTATATTTGTTTGCTCAAACAGCTGTTTAGTTCTAAAAATTGTTTTGTTTAATTTTAAGGATGAAAATGTGAAGAGAATTAGGATTAAGAAATTACCGTTAAGTTAGTTTATAAGGATTGAAATTATGCTAATAAAGATTCATTCAAAACTGACTAGCCGAATCATTGGCATTGTCTACTTTTTATTTGCTTAGGCGCTTTTTAGTGCCAGCAGAAAACAACTCATTTTTGCCAGTGGCGTTTTTAAGCGCCGGCACACACTTAGGCAGGCCTCGAAACAAAACAAACAAAAATAAACATTACATGGCGATGCTGCCAAACAAAGCCAACATTCCAGTGGAACCGGCAGTGCCCACCAGTGGACAGCAACCAAAACCCATCACAGTTGAGCAGTATTTCGAGCGTCAACAGAGAAAGAAGGAAGACCGTTTGACAGCTATACCCCCTACACAAAAGCCTAAACACAAAAGAGGCGGTCGGATAGTGCGGTTTCGAAAACAATTGGCGGCATTGATGCGCCGTGTGAACAGCGACCCACCACCAGCATGGACACTTGCGCATGAGATGTGGGTGGAAATAATCGAAATTGAGGCACAGCTGAAGAAATAAAAAGAAAAAACAACAACACACAACACAGCGATAAATGTGTTTTATTTGTAAAATAAATATTTTAATATAAAATAAAAAATATATATAATAGGCTAATGAATTTTTATAATTAAATAAAACAAAAAGCATAAAAATATTTAAATTTTGCACAAAGCGAAGGAAAAGAAAAAACGATACAAATCACAAGTTACAAAAATCACAAAACACAGCAGAGCAAAATGAATACAATGTAAATGGACAGACAGACTCAGCTGTAAACTTGGTACCAGGTACAGAGTAATCGGGTACCCGTTTAGCAACCGATAACAGTGTTGTTTTTATCAAAAAATACAACTCTACTTGACTATTATTTTAAAGAAAATTGTTAAGGGTGCATTACACCATGTGGATTATCTTCTTATTTGATGTCACTAATGAATTTGTAGTATAAATGGAAGAAATTGAAGAATGTATAAATGAATTGGAAAAGTTGAAAGTAAATTTAAAGAAAAGCATAAATAGGATTTATGAGAAAAAATATATAGTGTATAAGTTAGAAAGGTTGGAAATTTTGCAGGATACTGTGGATAAAGTTCTTGATACTAGTGAGGGGAAAGATTATCTTGCTGCCAAGTCGAGATTCACGGATATTCGTGTTGAAATAGAGGAAATTTTAAGTAATTTGAAAATTAAAGAAGAAAAACGGCAGGATGTAAATTTACCAAATATGGCTCAATTTGATATTTCAATGGTGAGTAAGAACCTACAGGTGTTCAAGGGTACATATGAATATTTGGAGGATTTCGTAACGCAGACAGAATTGCTGCATGATTTATTGAAGGATGAAGATAAAGAAATATTCATTAAGTACGTTGATTAATAGATCGGAAACACATAAAAAAGGTAATAGATATTACAATGGTAGCGGGTACGGTAACGGAAATAGGTTCAACAATAGAAACAGTAACAGATACGATGACTGTAACGGCGACAATACTAACAGACGCAATAACAACAGAACCAATTATGATAATGGCAATAGAAACTTTGGTAACAATAGCAATGGCCATATAAACGGAAATTTCCGGAACAATAATTACAACACAAATACGAATTATACACAAAGAAACAACGGTAACAATACCAGTTTCTCGAATCGTGGCGATTTTCGCGACGACAGATACGGTAGGAATCAAAACTGGGGAAACACAGCGTACAACAACCGGCAGAGAAATCGAAATTTTAGTGCTTTCCCTTGTACATGCCAGCAAGGAGACTCCGATCAGCCGGGAAACTCCGACGGCCGGATGACGTTGTCCAGGAGGGCCAAAGCTAAGAATATTCAACATAACAGCGAAATCTAACGCATTTATTACACTGAACTGCAGAAATGCGAATAGAAGATTAAAATTTTTAATTGATACAGGAGCAGACATTTCTATTTGCAAGATACAAAATTTTACAAATATATTTACGGTATATATCAAGAACTACAGATTGCCTCAAACACAAACAGAGGAAATAAATAGCCAAGTGGAGCGGCTGCTGGAGGATGACATAATCGAACCCTCCGTTAGTCCTTATAATTCGCCATTATTGGTGGTACCTAAAAAATCAACGGATGATAAGAAAAAGTGGCGTCTGGTTGTGGATTTCAGAAAGTTGAATGATAAAATTGTCAATGACAAATTTCCGTTAACGCGAATCGAGGATGTTTTAGATAGGCTGGGGAGAGCCAAATACTTTTCAACATTGGATATGACTAGCTCTTTCCACCAAATAAATCTACACGAGGACTCGCGTCCACTCACAGCTTTTTCAACAGGTAATGGACACTACCAATTTAAACGACTACCTTTCGGGCTGAAGATTTCGTCAAATAGCTTCCAGAGGATGTTGACGATTGCATTAAGTGGCTTAGATGCAGCCGCGTATAATAGTATTTGGATGCAGTTTACGACACCACAACAATAACTTGTGCAATGTTTTTCAAAGATTGCGCAAATTTAATTTAAAGTTGAATGCAGAGAAGTGCAGTTTTCTTAAAGCAGAAGTTGTTTATCTTGGACATCTGATAACTGACAAAGGAGTAAAAACAGACCCAGCCAAAGATAATGCTATAAAGGAATACCCAGTACCAAAGAACGCAGATGAGGTCAGGAGATTTGTTGCTTTTTGCAACTATTATAGGCGTTTTATACCAAAGTTTGCTGACATAGCGAAAAGTTTGAACGCATTGCTCAAGAAGAACAAACAATTTATATGGAGCTCGGAGTGTCAAATTGCGTTCCAGACGTTGAAAAAGAGTTTGCTGAAACCTCCGATTCTTCAATACCCAGATTTTACAAAACCATTCGTTTTAACTACGGATGCGTCTAACTATGCTCTTGGTGCTATTTTATCCCAAGGGGACAAGGCACTGATTTACCAATTTCATACGCCAGTACAACTTTGTCAAAACATGATTTAAATAAACCCGTGATTGAAAAAGAATTGCTGGCTATACATTGGTGAATAATTTTTTTTAGACCATACCTATATGGTAGAAGGTTTTTAGTAATCACCGATCACAGACCTCTTGTTTCGTTATTTTCACATAGAAATCCGTCTTCTAAAATGACACGTGTTTATTGAATGGACTGTTTTGCCCTTCAATGAATTTGTATTTGATTTTTTATCGAGGCAGTATCACCAAGATAAAGTTTGGAGCAACTCAAGCACATGAACTTGGTTACAGCGGAGATATTAGCGAGAAGTTAACACAATGTAGGGTTGTGAATTTCTGAATTTTATTGATAGATTTTCTTTCTTAAATACTAAATTATTGCTAAGTTTACAATTTTGTTCTTATTCTATGGTATTCCCTTTGGATAAATGGGAACGCTGCTCACAGAATTATACATACATACATGTGTATATAGCTTATGGCTTGTTCAACCCAAATGTAGGCATTGTTGTGTAACAATTTTCTTGGTGTATTGACCAGTGTGGTTCACTGAACTATTGCAGCAAAAAAAGTTGAAGTAGTTGCCTTGCATATGTGTGTGTGTGTGTTTATTATTTTGGGGACAATAAATAAACCTTGAGTCAGCGTAAATGATTAAATATGAACATATGAAAAACAAAACCAAGCGATGTGAATGTATGAACATGCTCCCCGCCGTTGAGCTATGCTCGACAAAGTTACATTATAGTGATATTCTTAATGGCTTTAATGTTCCAAACAAAGTAATGTTCTTTTAGTTTAATTTTATTTCTTTGTTATTCAAGCTACTGTTACTGTAAATTCTGATGACGCTGCCTGTTGGGAAATTGCTGCTGGTGAGGTTTGTTGACCGAATTTTCTTCTTTGACGTTGTTGCTTTTGGTAGATTGTCGAAACGATGACTCCGATTGCAAGAAGAAGGGCGGTGTAAGCTACTGCTGCATGGTGTTTTTTTATGTGAGTTAATTGTTGAGGTAGGTCAGTGAGTACCTGTTGGTGCAATTCTTGTTGGATATCCGATATATTTTTTATATGATTTATGTACTGTTTGAGGTGAATTCTGCTTACTTCGTCTTCGGTTGGGTAATTAATTTCACTCATGTTGGCAGTAGCAGTATATGATGTGTGTAAGGATGTCGAATAGATTTCGTGTCCCTGAATGAACATAGCTTTGTATTTGAGTGTGCAGTCTGGACTTATTTTTATGAGTCCAGTACCCTGTAGGTCGAGTCGAATATGTTCGTGGCTGCACACGGCGGTCATAGGAGTTGAGTGCGGCATGGTGTACATCCATTGATTGTTGTGGTGCAATTGGATGAGTGAAGTGTTTTCTACAAACGGAGTTACGTTGCAGTTGGTACTAGTGACATTGTTTAGTAATGAAATTTCACATAGGCATTTGGCTGCATCTGAATTGAATTTAGACTGTATGCTTGAGCATAAGACTTCATCTTCTGTTAATGGTGTGCAAGATGCCCATTGCTGTTCAGTCAACGCATAATATTCATCTCGGTGAGCGTTTATGGCGATGATTTGACTGCATGGCTGGATAGCTGTCATCGTGTTGTGGAGAAGAGCCGGTATCGGGTGCAGCTTAAAAAGTTCCAACGTCTCTGGATCACATAGGGGAATCGTTATATGGAAAATTATGTGATTGTTTGCAATTCCTCCCTTCACGTTCATGATTTTATAGAGCTGAAGCAGATTGTCCTGATTGACTGGTAGTTGCAGTGATGAGGGCAAGTGATTTCTCACTTGTATCAGCTCTGCTTGAAGTTGTGATGGTGACAGCAGTAATGGGCTGATCTTGCCATGTTGAGAGTCAGACAATGCCGTAATTATTGCTGTTTGTGTTCGATGTAGTCTTGCTGACATTAATGACAATTGTGTAGCTAGTAGAACAAAACCTTGGAATAACTTGAGTTCATGATTTTCTTGTTCGTTGTCGCGCAACCTGGAGCTAATTCTGTTTACTTGCTCGTCGAGGTCGTCGAATTTGGTCTGGATCTGGATTTCATCTTGCTTAAAGATGTTGAGGGTTGAATCTATGAATGAGGTCTGGTTTTTCATCAGCCGCATTAGATAGGTTTCATCTTCCTTGATATGTTCAATAGTGTTCGACATGTCTTCAGCATAGGTTGAATCCAGTACCCCAAACAGTGAGTTGGCAATATTTCCCACGATATTTACTGCACCACGTTTGTTTCTTTTGTTCTTGAGTAAAGCGTTTCCATCTTTGAGGTCTGAGAAACCAGAATTAAGACCTTGGAGAACGTTTATGCATGTTGTTTTTTGAGATACAAGAGTACATAGATGCTGTAGAGATGCAGTCCCATTTGTGAAGGTCTGCATTTCTCGCCAGTACGGTTGTAACTCATAATATGTTATGATTTTCCATTCCGATCGTGAAATTCGTGTTGTTCCGATGCCTTCAAAATGTATGCCAATGTTTGATTGAAACTTAGTTATTTCTATTTTATTCGCGTTGCAGATTAGTGGAAGCGCTAATAATGCAATGATCATGGTCATCATTACTCCGGAGGTGACTGACTTTCGTTTTTTCCTGCTTGGGCGATCGTCTTGTGAAGTTGGCGAAGCTTGTTCCTCTTCCTCATCCGCGTCAAATGGCTGCAATGTAGTTAGTTGTTGCTCGCTAGTGGTGTCTTCTTTGAGTTTCTCCAGTGGTGCTAGGTAGTGAATGGCTCTTTTGAACACACCGGAGGCTGTTTTTACATCTGCAACTCTCACTGCGTTGTCTTTTCCTCTATATGTCTTTACGACACGCCCTAGCGGCCATTGCATTACTGGAGCATTATCTTCTTTGATGATGACAATGGACCCTGGTTCAAGATTTTTCGATCGCTCTTGCCATTTGTTGCGATACTGCAATTCATTTAGATAGTCTCGGGACCATCTACTCCAGAACTGATGCTTAAGTTGGGAGACCAGTTTCCATCTAGTGGACAGGCTCAACGCCGGTGGCCTTGCTAGTGCGTCAACTTGGGCCGTGAGTGGTTCACCGATCAGAAAATGTCCCGGGGTCAGCGCGCCTATGTCATTTGGATCGTTTGACATTGGAGAAATGGGCCTTGAATTCAGTATTGCCTCGATTTCTATGATTAATGTTTCAAGTTCCTCATAGGTTAGGGAAGCATTTGCTGCGCTTCTTACCAGAAGATGCTTGGCTGATTTGACAGCCGCTTCCCAGAGGCCACCAAAGTGTGGTGCTCTTGGCGGGATGAAATTGAACTGGATCCCCTTGTTGGTGCAGGCGGTTGTAATGGCTTCTTGCGCAGCAGGGGTGTGTATGACATCTGACAGCTCTGGTAGCTTATTTTTCGCTCCAACAAAATTTGTTGCGTTATCACAATATAATCTTTGGCAGTGGCCGCGTCGTCCAATGAATCTCTTGAGGGCACCTATGAAGGCCTCAGTTGTGAGGTCGCTTACTAATTCTAGGTGTATAGCTTTTGTCGCGAAGCAGCAAAATACTGCGATGTAGGCCCTATGTGGCCTTTTTCCTCGCAGCTTGTAGTGAACTGTTAGAGGGCCACAGTAGTCAACCCCGGTATTGATGAACGGTCGTGCTGGTGTTATCCGAGTTGAAGGCAGGTTTCCCATGACTTGCTTGAACAGTACTGGCTTAGCTCTGCTACATCTTATGCAACGGTGAATAGTAGCTCGAGCCATGATTTTTCCTTTCAGTGGCCAGAATCGCTGTCGTACGATTCCCAACAGAGTTTGCGCTCCACAATGCTTATTCTCCTGATGGACCATTTCAAAGATAAGTTTTGAAATTGGGTTATTATAGGGAATTAACAATTGATGTTTTGAGTCGAATGACAATGATGATTCTTCAAGACGACCTCCAACGCGTAGTAAGCCGAACTTGTCCAGGAATGGTGATAAGTTGCGTAAATTGCTTGTTCCGCGCAATTCTTGATATGTTTTTAGCTGGTCAATCTCTTCCTTGAAGTTCGACTCTTGTATATGTCTGACTATGCACATCAGGGCAGTGTCTAGTTCGATTGTGGTAAGTGCCCATTGAGTAGGTTGATTGATGACTTTGCGCCTGCATAGATTACTGAAACGCAGCATGTAAGCTATAATGCGTTGTAGACGGGTAAATGAGTTGTTGTGTCTTATTAGATATAGAAAGTCAGATGAAGCTACTGAAGTGACAAGAGCCTCAGGAGCCTTACGTTTTCTTTCTAGTTCCGTTGGGATTGCTAGTTGTGAGTTGTATGAGGGTGGCCACATCGACTCGTTTCCGTGTAGAAACAGAGGGCCACAGAACCAAAGTGCACAATCTTTAAGAACGGCTGGTGACATTCCGCGAGATAAAACATCGGCTGGGTTACTTTTTGAGCCAACATGACGCCATTGATCTGCTTGGGTTGACTCTTGGATGATTGCAAGTCTGTTTGCCACAAATGTATGAAAGGTGGCAGACGATGAGTTTATCCAGGCCAGAACGATCTCTGAGTCGGTCCAAAACCAGACCGGACATGTTAGTTGAAGATCAGTTTTGATTCTTGATGCAAGCTGAGCTCCAAGTACTGCCGCGCAGAGTTCCAACCTTGGTATGGTTTGTCGCTTAAGAGGGGCGACCCGAGATTTTGCGCAAAGAATTCGAGTCATGGTGGTCCCATCCTTGAATGTGGATCGGATGTATGCCACTGCACCGTACGCCTTTTCTGATGCGTCGGTGAAGATGTGTAGTTGCATTGACTGGGGCACCTTTCCCTTGCCAATGTGCCGCGATACCCGAAGAGTTTTTAACGCTTTCAGGTCGTTTCTGAAGGTAGCCCATTTAGTGTGTAACGATTCTGGTAACGACTGATCCCAATCAAATTTTAATTCCCATAACTCTTGTATGAATACTTTTGCTGTTACTATCACTGGCGATACTAACCCTAAAGGATCAAAAAGCCTTGCTAGATCGGATGTGACTGATCTTTTAGTGATTCTTCGGACCGAGTCAATGTTGACCTTTACGCAGAAGGTGTCATCCTTTGGGAGCCAGGTTAGGCCTAATGTCTTGATCGAATCCGCCTTTGAGCTTTCAAAATCTAAATTGACTTCTTGATCTCCTTGCGAAATGTGCTGCAACAGTTGGGGGTTATTGGCACACCATTTGCGTAGATTAAAGCCACTCTCCTTCATGACCTGTATTAGTTGGTGTTGTAGTGTTAATGCTGTCACTAGGCTATCGGATCCACCCAGGCCGTCATCGACGTAAAAGTTCTCTTGGAGAAACTGCGACGCGAGCGGGTACCGAATAGTGTTTTCCTTTGCCACCTGCTGCAGGCATTTTGTTGCTAAGTATGGTGCCGCTCTGGTGCCATACGTAACTGTGTTTAGTTGATAATACGTTATGGGTTGCGAAGGTTCCTTTCTCCAAATGATTAATTGAAGATGACGATCCTTAGGCGAAACGAGTATTTGTCGGTACATCTTCTCGACATCAGTTGTGAATACATATTTGGGCATTCTGAACCGCAGTAGTATGGAGAACAAATCACTTTGAACAGTTGGACCTGTGTACATTAGGTCATTCAGTGAGTGTCCTGATGAAGTTTTTGCTGATGCATCAAATACGACCCGAAGCCTTGTAGTTGAGCTTTCTGGTCGTTGCACGCAGTGATGTGGGATAAAATAGTTTGGAGAGCGAATCGCTTCTGCTGGGATCTTTGTCATGTGTCCCATCTTCTCGTATTCTTCCATGAAATTTGCATATTGAGCTTTTAATTCCGGGTTTTTCTGCAATCGCCGTTCCAGAGAAAAGAAGCGATTGATAGCGATTCCGTGTGAGTCACCTAAAACTTCAGGACCTTGATGGAAAGGAATCCGCACCACAAATCGATTTTGATTGTCTTTTATGGTGTGTTGTTCGAAGTGATTTTCGCATTGTTTGTCTTCGATGGACATTGGTTTACTAGATGTTTTGATCTCTTCTAATTCCCAAAGTCGGGCGATGGAAGCATCAAGTGTTTCATCAGCGGTGCATATTCCGCACGCCGGATTGTTGGATCGTTCCTCCTGTATTTTTCCAGAAATTATCCATCCGAATACAGTGTTCTGCATTGTTGGAAGCTGATTTTATTTGCCCAATCGCTAGCAAGTCGTGATAGTGTTCTGCGCCCAGCAGAATATCGATTCTATCGGGGCGGTTGAAAGATGGATCAGCGAGTGCCACATTTTTGGGTAGTGGCCATTTGTCAGTATTGATGAACTGTGATGGTTGTGGTGACAATATACGCGGCAGAACAAAGGCCTCAAGTCGCGTCGAGTACTTGTTAATCCTGGATTTGAGTTCCACATTTACTCGGTGCCTCGTCTTTGTATTTGTTGAACCGATTCCATTGATGCTTATATTCGAAATCTGTCTGGAAATGCCGAGCCGTTTTACTAGACGTTCCGTGATGAAGTTGACTTGTGATCCGGAGTCGAGTACAGCACGACATTCCACCTCTGTTCCATCTGCTTGTATTTTTACAACTGCTGTGCTAAGTAGCACGTATGAACTTGCTTGTTGGTTATTAGATGCTGCTAATGATGTAGCTTCTATGTAGTTGGTCGCCTGAGATGATGACGTTGAAGATGCGCCCCCTGATGCTTTAGTTGTTGCGGCTGATGATACCTTTTGATTGTCCCTTTTGTTTGAGGACTCTTGCTTGTTGTCCAAATGCAACAGTGTGTTGTGTTTTTTATTGCACTTCATGCAACATCGTGAAGTGCATTGATTTGCTGAATGTCCCGTACGTAAGCAGTTCACACAACATTTTTGCCGTTGTGTGTAGTTAAGCCGCTCCGAGGGTTTTAATTTCAAAAAGGTCTGGCACTGAAATAGTCTGTGAGCGCCATCGTTGCATAGCGTGCATGTAGCATTGCCTTGGTTCGTTGAAGCTGCTGAAGCGCACGATTTGACTGACGCTTTTTCCTTCTGACCCATGGCTTCCATTGACTGAAACCGGGTCTCTAGAAATTCTAGTAATTGGCTCACATGCTGCAATTCCTTTGGATTTTCTATTGTTTTTTCATATTGCGAGTGAAGACCTCGATCTAACTTTTTTATGAGAAGATGAAGCAGCATTGGATCCCATGAAGAAGTGTCCACCCCTATATTGTTGAGGGCATGCAGACACTCTCGAGTGACATCATGTAGTTGTTTTATGGAGGCTGCTGACGTCCCAGATGACGGCTGATCAATTAGTTTCTGCATTAGTGTTGATACCAGTACACGCTTGTTGTTGTACCGGTCTTGTAATGTTTTCCAGGCTGTCTCATAATTATCAGCTGTGGCGGAAAGATGGCTGATGAGTTTTTCAGCTTCGCCGGTTACGTTCGCCTTGAGATACCATATTTTTTGTACAGCGGAAATGTTTTGGTTGACTACCAACTGTGAAAACAGGTCAGCGAACGCAGGCCATTTCAAACAATCCCCGTCGAATTTTGGGATTGTAATTTTGGGAAGTGGCAACACGTTCGGTTGTGCACACTCTGCCCTGTATTGTGCTGCAGGCACCGTTGTATTTTTGAAATTTTGTATCACCATTTCTTCTAGATCTGTGTAAGAATCCATGTCATATCCTTCTTCGAGTGGGTTGGCACAGTTTTCCCAAATTGAGAAATGTAGCTCCTGGATCTGTTCCCATAGCTTCTCTTTTAATTTCATGTTTGTTGCTGTTGGGTCTGTTGTGATTACCCGTTTTAGAGATGATATCATTACGTTTTGTCTTCTAATGGATAAGGTAATTTGCGACGCTCTTGCGGATGGGGTAGGTGTTGGGGAAGACATAGTCTGCTGTTGACTTGGTGGTGGCTGATGATGAGCTTGTGTCCTTGCCACTGTTGTAGTTGACTTAGCGGCGGCCAGTTCTTGATGTTGATACTCTGCTTCTTGATTGGTCGTTTTTGTTGCGGTTGGACCTTTTTGCTGGTTAGCCGGTGTTTGCATCATTGCCGACTCCAATTCCTGCCTGTATTTCTCCACGAGCGCCGCTATGTCAGTGTAGTAATTACTGATAAAATAATCGTGATCCAATGGTGGATTTTCAAGACAACGTATTTTGTTGTCAGTTATCTCGAATTCCGCCCATGCGCTATCCAACCTCCTGAGGCGTTCCTTATAGTACTCTAGGGTCTTCCTGGACTGGGAGTCTTTCTTATAATTTTTTATGATTCCCTGTATGATATCACCCGTTTTGCGTTGGGATTGAGCCAATACGTCCATACTGATTTTTTCTTCTGCCATCTTTTGAAGCTAGCACGATACACGGATGATCCGTTGATTGGTTTCCTGGCTGTTGATTCGCGGTTGCGAGTTGATTGAGTCCTCTACGGTTCTCGCGTCCCCAATAGTTGGTCCTGATATGTTGCAAGGCCAAAATTCCTTTGCGGTTGCTGATAGCTTTGTTGATCCTGATAATTTGCAGGACCCAAATTGTTGATTGATTGTTGATTTGCTGTGTGGACAAATATCCAATTTTTGCAGCAAATCGACCCGTTGATCCTGTTTAATGTTGCAGGATCTGACGTAATTCGCGAGGTTGTGTGTTTTTATGTTCTACAAGAAGAACTTGGGGTCACCAAATGTTTATTGAATGGACTGTTTTGCCCTTCAATGAATTTGTATTTGATTTTTTATCGAGGCAGTATCACCAAGATAAAGTTTGGAGCAACTCAAGCACATGAACTTGGTTACAGCGGAGATATTAGCGAGAAGTTAACACAATGTAGGGTTGTGAATTTCTGAATTTTATTGATAGATTTTCTTTCTTAAATACTAAATTATTGCTAAGTTTACAATTTTGTTCTTATTCTATGGTATTCCCTTTGGATAAATGGGAACGCTGCTCACAGAATTATACATACATACATGTGTATATAGCTTATGGCTTGTTCAACCCAAATGTAGGCATTGTTGTGTAACAATTTTCTTGGTGTATTGACCAGTGTGGTTCACTGAACTATTGCAGCAAAAAAAGTTGAAGTAGTTGCCTTGCATATGTGTGTGTGTGTGTTTATTATTTTGGGGACAATAAATAAACCTTGAGTCAGCGTAAATGATTAAATATGAACATATGAAAAACAAAACCAAGCGATGTGAATGTATGAACAACACGAATACGAATGGATTTGTGTGACTACGACTTTGAAATATTTTACAAGAAAGGACAAATGAATACGAATGCCGAAACTTTAAAAGCAATGATTCCGAGCAATACTGAGGATGGAAAGAAAATCCTAGCTGTAACTAGAAGCATGCGAAAGAATATGTTACAGAAAACCCCTGAAACTAATACGAATGAGTATACGTCCAATCGAGAGTCCGATAAACTTTTTATTTTAATTTATTTGGGACTGTACGTCACTAACAGATATACGAAACACTAGAAAACTTATGTTTATGCCACAAGAGAATAATAGAAAACTACAAGTTGATATGAAAAATTATGATGTTATAGTACGATGCAGCATAATCCGACGATCACAAGGTTGATTTTGGAGAAACTGACATCAAGGATGCATGATGTAGGAGTGCGAGAACTGGCTCTGAATAGGAATGATGATATTTTTAAAATGATGGCCATAGAAGAATTTAAAACTATATTCAACGATATACAACAAAGAAAAGAAAACAAATTTGAAAATTTTAATTTATGAAAGTCCAAAAAGAATAATTTGCGGAGATACGCAATTGGGATTAATAGCGGAATACCATAACTCAACACACGGTGGACACTTGGGTGTCAGAAAAACAATATTAAAGTTGAAACAGCGTTACATATGGAAGAATATGTATAAAATGATAAAACAATACATAATGAATTGCTCACAGTGTAAACTAAACAAACAAACGAGACATACGAAAGAACCATTTACGTTGACAGACATACCAGGAACTAGTTTTGAGGTTGTATCAATTGATACAGTAGGTCCGTTAAGACTGTCTAACCACTATAGGTACATTCTCACTATACAGTGCGATTTAACGAAGTATGTCGTGGCATGCCCCATGGAGACTAAGGAGGCGAAGATTGTCGGAAGAACGCTGGTTGAGCAGTTCATATTAGTATATGGGGTTTTTAAGGTTATAAAGTCAGATAAAGGTATAGAGTTCACAAATCACTTAATGTCGGAGGTATGTCGTTTGTTGGATGTCAGACAGATATTTAGCGCACCGTATCACCACGAGACGTTAGGAGTTACAATAACGCCTACCAACATCATATAATAGAGTATACAAGAACAACAACAAATACTACTCTAAATTATTATTACCTCCAATTTCATTATTTTTCTAAATTAGCTTATTACGCGTTTCCCACACTTTGAGCGGAAACGTGTGCAGTACATTTATTTGCATTTAAAAAGTAATATGATCCGTTTTAGCTTACGCTACACGAGGTGAGAAAATTAAAATAATAAAATTCCCACATTAACTGTTTTTGCTGTCCATGCACTTTTGGCCACCATAAACAGAGAAGTCTTTGTCCACAAGGTGCAAATTACGTATTTCATAAGTTAGTTCTATCGCAGAATTCAACAAATAAACGTGCAGTTTTCCTTTTGATAATAAAGGAAACAAAATAAATAAACTTGTGTTTTTTTGATAATAAAAAACCCAAGTATAAAAGTTGTAGTTTTCCTTTTGATAATAAGGGAAACAAAATAAAAAAGCTTGTGTTTTTTTTTGATAATAAAAAACCCAAGTATAAAAGTGGCGCAGTCGGTAGGATACCCGGGTATCATTTAAATTCAATTATTGAAAAAGTGTACCAGGATATCCTTTAAAGCGGGTAGTGAACAACAAGATGCATTAATGCAACGAAAATACTATTAAATTAGTAAAATTTTAAAAAACATAAATTATTAAAAAACATAAACGAATTATCGTTTATACCCCAATGAAATCGGTCATTGGTAAAGTCATTCATTGACTACGTTTATGTAAAGTCATTTATTTGACTGAGTAAGAAAAAATCACAACACAAAGACCCAAAAAAAAAAAAGAACAAAAATATTTTTTTTTATTGAACAGATCATTAATAAAAATTGATCTAAAGAGTGAAATAAATAACAGTGAAAATATATGGCTGTCAAATGTAAAGTCAAACATATTAAGTGATCAATAACAAAAAATTATATTGACTATAAACAAAACTGTGACAACAACAGACTGTGAAAGAGTGAACTTAATACAAAATCAAAAGGACGACGAGAAGCCAGCATTCACAAACAACAACATTCAATTGAAAACAAAACCGTGAAAGTAACAAACTGTGAAAGATTGAACCAAATACAAAATCAGAAGGACGACGGAAGCCAACATTCACAAACAACAACATTCAAACAACATCTCTACCAGCGGCGGCAACCAACATTAAATGTAAGACTATTTCAAATATCGTTATATATATATATATATATTATTTCTTAATTTCTAATATTATTATAAATAATTATTAGTATATAATATAAGAAAATTTTTTTTGGCTATCTGAAAAAAAAAACAAAAGAAGAGTGCGTTATTGTATCGAAAATTAACAAAAATAGTTATACTTCCATTAAACCACAAAATGGCTCAAGCAGACCAACCTCCTTCTGTTGTATTGAATCCTGTTAAATATTTAGAAAGGTTACCAGAGTTTAATGGTGACAAAAAGGATCTATATACATTTATTACCCTAGTAGATCGTGTACATCCTGTCTTGCAACAATATGACCAAACTTCGCAATTGTTTTTCTCCGATCTGATAAAAAGCAGATTGAGAGGAAAAGCAAGAGAAACTATGGAAATTAATTTCCATGTTCAATCCTGGACAGACATGAAAATAGTCTTGGTAAATAACTTTGGCGAGAAGTTGAGTGTGGATGAGTTATACGATAAATTAAGAGCAGTAGTATTCAGGACAACTGCAATTGACTTTTACAACGAGATTAGGGAAAAATTAAGAAGCATCAATAATAAAATATCGATGCAGTCGGGGGTTAATGCAGAATCCCAAAGGGCTGCAGAAGGCAACACGCGTACTGCATTGCACGTGTTTAAAGCTAAAATTCCGGAGCCAATGAAAACGATTTTGGCATGCAGGAATCCCAATACTCTTGAGGATGCAATGGACATTCTTTTCCAAGCGGGATATGCGAATTACGGTAAAGTAAACGAATTAAGACGGACAGAAACTAACAGGGCACAAACAGCAAATATTAATCGTACAACTGGTCCCAATTTAAATAATGTCGATGGGAAAAAGACAACCAACCAAAACGTACCTACCCAAAATAACAATAGCAATAATAATTATAAAAGCAACAATAACGTAAATTCATATAGGAACAATAACTATACGAATGAAGCTAATCGAAATAATAGTTCACCAAACTACGGTAATAACAACAACCACAGAATCAATGGGCAGTTGCAAAACTCTTCCTTCCAAAATCAGAATCAGAATAGGAACCACAGTAATGGGTTCTCGCATCAGAATGGAGGTACATACCACACTACAAATATTCAAACCCCTCCAGAGCCCATGGATGTTAATATGATTGAGCAAAATTATGATGAACAAACACTCCTTGAACAAGAAATCGGACCAACTAATGAAGACAATGACACACAAATAGAACTTATTGCGGATAATAGTGACCTAGAAAATGTATATGAAAATTTTCATTTTCTAGCCTCTCCGGGGAATTACCCTATATAGTTATATGGGATAAGCTAAAATTCATAGTAGACACTGGGGCGACGCATTCTATTATAAATCCGGGAAATTTTGCTCCAAAATGGAAGATCCAATCCAACCCCGTTACACTTAAAACCCTACAAAATAATGTACATTCGCACACCACTTACAAAATCCCTTTGTTTAAAGAATTAGGTGATGTTAACGACTGGGTATATCTCATCGAATGTAAATTCCACAATAAATTCGATGGAATAATCGGCAACGATATACTAAAAAGGTACAACGCTGTCATAGATTATAGAGAAAATTTTCTAAAATTGAATAATAAAAATATACCACTACAATTTCCGGCTTCTCGCAAAATTAAAATAGTTAATAAAGTGGAACAAGGTTTAGTGCATATCAAAGAACATTGTGACAACAAGGGCGAAACTATTATTCACGAAGGAATATATAACTCGCAAAATTTCAAAGTTGAAATATCAACTAAATCAAATTGCCAAGAAATAATTCATATCAAACCACAGGACCACTGGTCCGTAACGGTGGAAAATTACCACCTGATAGACAACGACATTTCCTTTGGAGGAAATAACAATGTGCCAATCCTAGAACAAATCCGGTTAGATCATATGAATAGTGAGGAAAAAGGACAATTTTCTAAATTGATCCTCAGATATTCGCGATTATTTCATGATATCAACACTAACTTATCATTCACAAATGCCGTAAAACACAGAATAAATACTACCGATGACACGCCGATCCATTCTAAGTCGTACCGATATCCTTATGTACACAGGCAAGAAGTCCATAAGCAAATTAAAGAAATGTTGGATAATAAAATAATACGGCCCTCCAACTCTCCTTATTCGGCACCGATATGGATTGTCCCGAAGAAGGACGATGCGAGTGGTAAAAAGAAATGGCGTCTTGTAATTGATTATCGTAACTTAAACGAGAAAACCGTCGATGATAAGTACCCATTACCCAATATCGATGAGATATTAGAGAAACTGGGAAGGAGTATGTATTTCACTACTCTCGATCTGGCGAAAGGTTTTCATCAGGTCGAAATCGACGAAAGAGATGTACACAAGACCGCCTTTTCTGTAGAGGGAGGCCACTTCGAGTTTTTACGAATGCCTTTTGGTCTTAAGACGGCACCCGCTACATTCCAGCGACTTATGAACAACATATTAGGAGATTTATTAGGTAAAGTCTGCCTCGTTTATCTAGATGATATAATCATCTATTCCACGTCACTGGAAGAACACCTAAATTCCATTAGATTGGTATTTGATCGGCTGGTGAATGCAAATCTTAAAATACAAATGGACAAATGTGAATTTTTAAGAAGGGAAACAGATTTCCTTGGACACGTCGTCACTCAAAACGGTGTCAAACCAAACCCAAAGAAAATCGAATGTATCACTAACTACCCTATACCACGAACGACCCGGCAAATAAAACAGTTCCTCGGTTTAAGTGGGTATTACAGAAAATTTATTCAAAATTACTCAAAAATTGCGAAACCAATTACAAAATATTTAAAAAAGGGTGCTGAAATCAATATCACAGATCCGGAGTATATTCAGAGCTTTAAGAACTTAAGGAAAAACTTACTAACGAACCTTTATTAATATACCCCGATTTCAACAAGTTATTTACTCTCAACACTGATGCCAGTAACTTTGCGCTAGGAGCTGTTCTATCCCAAGACGGACATCCTGTATGCTATGCTAGTAGGAGTTTGAACGAACATGAAATCAACTATAGCACAATAGAGAAAGAGTTACTAGCCATAGTATGGGCAGTTAAATATTTCCGTCCGTATCTTTTTGGTAAAAAAATCGAAATTCAGACAGACCATCAGCCTTTACAATGGCTATTCAATATAAAGGAACCCAACTCAAGACTAGTGAGATGGAGATTAAAACTAGAAGAGTTTGATTATACTATCAGGTACAAAAAAGGATTGCATAACGGCAATGCCGATGCATTATCACGCATTACTCCGGAAGTAAATCTAATTGAAGAATTGAATACAGAAATTATACCTGAAACAAATTCTCCAATAAATATGTACAAAAATCAACTAATAATCGATATCGTTGGCTCAGGATCCCTAAAAATAAAGACCATGCAAATATTCAATAACAAGAGAAAAATTATTACAGCAAAAAATTTTAGCGAAGACACACTAGTAACAATAATTAAAACGCATTGCAACCCTAATGGAATAAACGCAGTTCTTATTCGGGATGGTAATTTATATGAAGCATTTTATGAAGCCGTTCGAAAAAACTTTAGTCAAGATTCCAATTTTAGAATCGTAAGATGTAAACAGTTGTTAACTGATATACTGGATGAAAATGAGTTACTCGACATAATAAAAGGGGAACATTTGAGAAATAACCACAGAGGTATAATGGAGAACTTTGCACAATTGAAATTTAGTATCTATAACCCTAAGTTGAAAGAAAATATAACAAAATTCATCAATAACTGTGAAGTTTGCAACAGAGAAAAATATGTTGGGAAACCCCCAAAAATTCCGTACAAGATAACGGAAACCCCTCAAAAACCGTCCGAAATCATACACATAGACGTGTTCTACACATTGGAAAAAAAGATGTTTCTAACGTTTATCGATAAATTTACTAAATATGCTCAAGCATTTATGATAAACTCCAGGGCATGGACTGAGTTTAGATCAAAATTAATTCAATATATTGGCATCATGGGTAAAATGACTAAGATTGTGGTGGATAATGAACTAGGATTTAAAGCCATACCCATTCGTCAATACCTCAAGCACGAAAACATCGACATTCATTATACGTCCAACAGTAATCATAACTCAAATGCGGATATAGAGCGCCTACACAATACAATAAATGAGCATATCCGACTCTTACGGCACAACGAAGATAACGACTTGTTGACCGTGGAGGAGAAAATTCTGCGTATAATAAATTTTTACAATAATTCTATACATAGTACAACCAATAGAAAACCAATAGACTTCATTAACGAAAGATTCACCAAACAGAGTACCCGGAAATACATGAAAGAATGAGAACACGAAAGGAACGTATAATACATAAATTGAATATAGGTCGGGTAGATAAAGAAATTACTGAGGGAAAGAACTTTATTAAAGAAATAAGAGGGGCAAAAATCATTCTAAATATCGCCTCATAGACAGTCAGAAAATAGATCGTGACCATATACTCGACAGAAGGAACGGTCTTAAATATTACAAACCACATGTTAAAATAAAAAAGAAATTCTAAAGTAGTGACGAATTACAATTGCCCGAACGTAACAATAGAAGGAGAACAATGAGTATATAAAAACCAATCTGTCTTACATCCTTTATTTTCAGAAAATGAAACGTTATGTAATCCTGACCATATTGGTCATACTTAATACATGCAATGGACAAATTATGGAAGTGGAAGACCTTACGAAAAATCACGGCTACTTGCCAATAGAGCAGGATAAGGTGCGAACTATTGACAACTACAGAAAAATTATTCATATCATTAACCTAACAAACTACGAACCCACTTTAGATCTTATATCTAGGAACATAGATGAACTGTCCTCAAATTCGCTAACGACTAAACCTATAATTCATTCCATACAAAATAGCTTCATTTTACTAAAAGCCAAAATTAATAGCATTATACCCCACCGTAGACAAACCAGAGGTTTAATTAATATCCTTGGAAAAGGTCTTAAATTTGTGACTGGTACTATGGATAGTGATGATGAAGTTTCGATAAACTCTACATTACATTCCTTGGCGTATACGACAGACTACAACTCCAAAAAAATAAATTCTTTAATAGAAATAAACCATTTTCTGTCATACCAAATTAGCAACATGACAAATCACATTAATTACGGACAGTCCACCATCGAACAATATATTAATAAATTTAAAGATAATCTACAAAATAGAATTGGTAACTTGGAGGACGAAGTTTCTTTCCTGGAACATGTCCACCAGATAGACAGCGACATTAATTTATTACAGAACCATATTGACGATATTGGCCAAGTTATTTTCACTAGTAAGCTAGGACTTGTTCCAGCAAATTTACTAACGGAACTGGAATTAAGCGTAATAGAAGACCGCAGTTTTTGAAAACTCAATTATCATTACTCTGTTTGTCCCAATCTTTTCACCGAATATACTGACAAAAATAACTTTTGAACCCATTCCAAATATAGAGAACAAAAGTCTCGCACTAACCGATAGAAACATATTAATTAGCAAAACCAATAGAGCCTACAAAATTTATATAAAAGATAATTTATCTAAGAACCTAGAACTCATTAAAGACACATGCATTAACGATATAATACGTAACAATGAAGCTAATTGTAGATTGGTTACATTTTCCGATATGAAAGTTAAAGAAATATCCCAAGGCACTCTTCTTTTTTCAAACTTTAGAGATAAAATTATATCTAATTGTAAACATAATTCATTGAATCATAATTTAAATTGTACATTCCTAATTAAATTCCAAAATTGTGAAATTTCCATTGGAGATAATACATACATTAATAATGTTTTTAAAGTCGAAGACCAAATAATTGTACGCCATTTGATAACTAAAATTAAGGAAAATCAAACAATGGTAGATTTAAACCTGGAAAAACTTTATGTAAAACAAATAGATTACGAAAATTCTGTAACAAAAATATCAAAACAAAATACGATGTCAAACATAATTTCTAATTGTAACACTATTGTAATTTTTGTGATTATTATTATTATTATATTTTACTATGTGAAACCACGTAGACAAAGATTTCTTATTTCGTCGGAGCCTCAATCTAACGCGGGGGGAGTTACAATAACGCCTACCAACATCATATAATAGAGTATACAAGAACAACAACAAATACTACTCTAAATTATTATTACCTCCAATTTCATTATTTTTCTAAATTAGCTTATTACGCGTTTCCCACACTTTGAGCGGAAACGTGTGCAGTACATTTATTTGCATTTAAAAAGTAATATGATCCGTTTTAGCTTACGCTACACGAGGTGAGAAAATTAAAATAATAAAATTCCCACATTAACTGTTTTTGCTGTCCATGCACTTTTGGCCACCAAAAACAGAGAAGTCTTTGTCCACAAGGTGCAAATTACGTATTTCATAAGTTAGTTCTATCGCAGAATTCAACAAATAAACGTGCAGTTTTCCTTTTGATAATAAAGGAAACAAAATAAATAAACTTGTGTTTTTTTGATAATAAAAAACCCAAGTATAAAAGTTGTAGTTTTCCTTTTGATAATAAGGGAAACAAAATAAAAAAGCTTGTGTTTTTTTTTGATAATAAAAAAACCCAAGTATAAAAGTGTTAGGCTCGATAGAACGGAACCACAGGGTGCTTAATGAGTTTTTATTGAATTTCTCCAAAGATGATGAATGGGACACTTGGATACCGTATTTTACATTTGCGTACAATACAACACCACATGTGGATACCGGCTACCATTTGCCCAATGATGAGATAAGGAATGTAGAACGATGCTACAATACCGCTAATTATGCCAATGAATTGAAAGTAAGATTAAAATTCTCTCTAGAAAAGGCTAGGGAATATTTAGAAAAATCAAAGATAAAAGGAGTACTCCAGAACGAAGCAACCAACCCTCTTGACTTGTCGGTGGGAGATCTAGTACTCCTGAGAGTTCTAAATAGAAAGAAGAACTATCCACCGTATCAGGGTCCATATGAGGTAGTTAGTAGAGAAGGGGTGAATTCTTTAATAAATATAAGGGGAGAAATAAGAAAGAGTACTAGACATAAGTGATGAGGACTTCCACAAAAATAACATAGAGAAAATTAAAAATATTTTAAGAAGAAATGACTTTCCCATAAAAACAATAAGACAATTAATTAAAAATGTACGAAATCCCAAAAGCCACATAGAAAAACCAACAAAGTTATACAAGACTATAACATATATACCCGGATTCTCGGAAAGATTCAAAAACTCAGACTTATACGACAAAGAAAAATATGAATTAGCCCAAAAATCTCACAACACGGTCAACAATTTATTCAGCAAGACAAAATCAAAATTAAAAAAAGAAGACAGAACGGACGTAGTATATAAAATTAAGTGTAATGGTGACAAGTCCAACTTATGCAATAAAGTATATGTTGGTACTACAAAGACAAAATTAAAAACTAGACTTTCTTCTCATAAATCTGACCTAAAAGCACTTGACAAACCATTAGAGCAAAAAACTGCACTTGCAGCCCACTGTGCACTAACTGGACACACACCCAACTTTGACGACGTAGACATATTAACAGAAGAGAGTAACTACCATAGGAGATATACATTAGAAATGCTCTACATTACGGACGTTCCTACTGAAAAGAGACTAAATTACAAGACAGACACAGATAAATGCGCACACATTTACAGAAATATCATACACAAGAATAGGAAAGACGGACAGTAGTTGACAAAAACTTGTGAAAGTGGAAGGATCGTTTTGTTTTTTAAAATGTAACTATATTAATTGTTTAAAAATTGTTTGTATATTGATTGTTATTCTTATGTATATTTGTTTAGTGTAACGCCCCTGAGGATGATCGACGAAGTCGTTCGAAATATCGGGAACAAAATTGAAAAATAAAATAATAAACAAACAACATCTTGTTTTTATTTACTTGAGACCTTAAGCCGGACAATAATACAAAACATTAAAATCAAACAGGTCAACTATACACATCATAACATATGAAATAAGAAAATTTCACAATAATATGTTAAAAAATGGAATGTAATTTAAATACTTATTAATTTGTATTTAGAATAAGTTTATTCAAATAATTTTTATATTTTACTATTAATATAAAAATTATTTTCTCTAAAGGGTGAGGGTGTAGTGTAATCGATTGTTATAGATTTTATGTCATACCTAGTTTTATATTTGTTTGCTCAAACAGCTGTTTAGTTCTAAAAATTCTTTTGTTTAATTTTAAGGATGAAAATGTGAAGAGAATTAGGATTAAGAAATTACCGTTAAGTTAGTTTATAAGGATTGAAATTATGCTAATAAAGATTCATTCAAAACTGACTAGCCGAATCATTGGCATTGTCTACTTTTTATTTGCTTAGGCGCTTTTTAGTGCCAGCAGAAAACAACTCATTTTTGCCAGTGGCGTTTTTAAGCGCCGGCACACACTTAGGCAGGCCTCGAAACAAAACAAACAAAAATAAACATTACAATTATTAAGAAATATTATAAGTATTATTATTATAAATAAAAAAATGTGAATTGTCTTCAGATTTATAAAATGTGTAGATTTTGCTAAAAAAAAAACAGGTTGAATATGGTGGAGTAACTTAAAAGTGTAAAGAAGACGTGCGGTAGTGTTTGGGGCGTTTTCAACAAAGAGCCAGGAAAACGCCACGGAAGGATGAATAAATCCTTAAGGGGAGGACAGCTCGGCAGAACAACAACATCAAAGTTCTGGCATATACGAGAGTGTGTGAGGAGATGTCATTTTGTTGTTTCTAGTTTTAGGCATTCCTTCCTTTTCCTATATTCCTTCCTCATCTTATTAATATGTCATTTCATATTCCCAAATCCATATGTTTTTCCTTTAGTGTTAGCGTTACTTGTTTCCTAAAAGAAAAGGCACGGAAGAGTAAAATTGTATAACCGAACGGAATAGAATCCCCCCATCCGATGAGCTCTACCCCGATAAAGACCAGCGTGCCATTTCCGTTCGATCAACAACAGGTTATTACATGAGAGCTGATAAAAATGTGTTTAAACACATTTCGGCAAATAATTCCCATTTCGTTGATATTCTCTCAACTTAATTTCCCATCTAAACGAAATGAGCTAGGACGTCCAAATTTTCCATAAATGCATCTTATAGTCGTAGATCGGTTGGGATTGAAACTGGGCGAAATCGGTCCAAATGGAAATTTGTTTCCCTCACAAGGACTAACAATACCCATAATAACACCTAACATTTTAGAGTATATATGCATATATTTTTTTAATATGCCTGCTAGTACTTACTTGATATTGGATAGGCGCATTCCCCCTATAACAAAAACGTCCACCATAAAGCGATTTTATTCGTAGGGGGAAATGGGGCAAAAGGGATGTAAAAGTGGTACATATTAAACGACAAGAGATAGAAACATGAAATTCTGTGTGTACATTCCTCTAATTGAGTAAATAAAGGGTGATTTTTTAAGACTTGATAATTTTTTTTTAAAAAAAAACGCATAAAATTTGCAAAATCTCATCGGTTCTTTATTTGAAACGTTAGATTGGTCCATGACATTTACTTTTTGAAGATAATTTCATTTAAATGTTGACCGCGGCTGCGCCTCAAGTGGTCCATCCGCTTAGTCCAATTTTGGCATTTCCACGTTTTTGAGTAACAGAGGCCCAATTGCTGCGAACGGCGACGAATCGATAATTGATGGTCATCATTAACATTGGCCGATACAGCTGCGATATTTTCTTCAGTTCGTACTCTACGTAAGCGTCTTGGTGGTTTAATGTCCAACAATGTAAATTTGGTGCGAAATTTAGTCACAATAGCCCGAATAGCCGCTTCAGTGGGTCGATTAAACTGACCATAAAATGGAAGCGTGCGATGAACTTTCTTAACAGAGCACGCATTTTGATAATAAAATTCAATGATTTGCAAGCGTTGCTCGTTAGTAAGTCTATTCATGATGAAATGTCAAAGCATACTGAGCATCTTTCTCTTTGACACCATGTCTGAAATCCCACGTAATCTGTCAAATACTAATGCATGAAAATCCTAACCTCAAAAAAATCACTCTTTACATAATATAAAATATTTTTTTCTAAATTCGTACTTTTAACGGGTAAAATGGGAATATAGGGATACAAAGTGCCGTCAGTATATAAAGTCTTCTGATTGCGTAGACGCGTATAATAGACGGATTTTTCAAAATTCATACTTTTTGGGGTTAAAATGGAAAAAAGGTATTAAAATAGTACCAGCCAATTGACCGCAGCTAGAGTCATGAAATTCGGAGTATACATTCCTCTGGCTGCGTAGGCATGGATAGTAAAATAATAAAAGAATTTTTCCAAATTTGACCTCTCAAGGGATATAATGGGATAAAAATAGTACCAACTGAAAGACTATACCTAGAATGATTTGGTCTCATTGCCCTAATGTTTGAACCAAGAGGTTCTCTGAGTCCTGCAAAAAATGTGTTTAAACACATTTCGGAAAATAATTTCCGTTTCGCATTTATAACACTTTGATTGGTTTCTTATATCAATACATTGTTGTTGATAGCCGACTGAATCTTTATAATCTTCTACGTTTGCCAAAAACTCGTGTAATAACCTCGGGTTCCCGTCGAATTTAGGTAGCTCTTTTACTGCGTCCGGTATTCTTAACGATTCGTAAATCTGAGAAGTCTGAGTAAGTGTAGCAGCTGTTGGTGGAGTGTTTGTGTTTGCCATTTCTATGCATTCTTGTATTAGGGTTAGTTGTTTCAATCAGTATGGTCTTGGTTGAGTATATTTACGCATGGGTATGGAATTATCTCAATATAATATAATTAATATTAATAAACCTATATATTGTTGACAACTTCACGTTATTATTATATCTACCCTGTTATTAATATTATGATCTGTATTTCCAAATGTTGATGTGTTTGATGAGTTTTGCGGCTGGGTGTTGAGTTTCTTCATATTTGTTTGTTGTTTATTTTCACTGTTTTAGCTCCACTTTTTGTTTAATGTACGTTTATATTTGCCTGATTTGTGCTGGTTCCCTGCCGGCAACTCAACTAATTTTTAACACACTTTAGTCTGACTATTTCGCAATTAGTTGTGGTTGATGCTTGGATTACTTTTAACATTGCGATGTCCTAGGCAGTAGTCCATTGACATATTGGCAGATGACTTTTCAACTAACTTAAAGTTAGTTGCTTTAAAGTTAGCTAAAAGTTATCTAACTTAAAGCTAGCTATAAATTAAATATATTTTAATTGGCTTAAACTTAAAGTTTACGTTATTTAACTCAATCATTAGTTAATTAGCTTATGGTATGCTTTCTTAAAATATGCTACAAATTTATTTCCAATTTAATTATCCTTTTATTTGTATAATTTACAGTCACAAGTAAAAAATACAAATAGAAGCTTAGTGAAAGTACAAGAAAATTTTATTAAATCTCTTTCATAAATCTCTTCAAATTATAAAACTAAAAAACTTCACAATATTTAAGGATAGCTTTTTAATATCTAAGTTTTTATTTTTATTATTTTAATTAAATTGCACACTTTAAACACAATTAACTTCATACACATACACACTTTATTTCTGCACTATGGGGGGGGGGGGGCAAAAGTTGATATTCTTTCAACTTATTCTCTTTTTAAATGATATTCCGTCACAAAAAAGGAAATTAATACCACTTTATGAGACACACTGGCTTTTCAAATGAAGAAAAATTTCACCGTTCTTATTCAAAACAAGGGAAGACATTTTTGCAATTACATACAATATTGACTTACCACATCAAGCACTTGAGGACTTTAGACGCGAAACTGTCAGTGTTTTTCTCGTTCATGGTCCTTCGAAAACCAAAAGAAACCACTTTACATTTAAATAATCATTATTTAATATATTTACATTGTGGTGTTTAGACAAAGCCAATCAGTTTTCGCAAATAATTTGCGGTCACACTTTTTGACCAAGAAGTTCAGAAAAAAACAATACTGTTTTTGTTTATTTCTTTTGTGTGCAGCTAACAAATACATTTTTTTATTCACTCAACACAAATTGGTGGTGAACATACTCGTATACGCATAAAACTCATATTGTGCGGCTTGTAATCAGAAGTTGCCTTGGTTCGATTCCCAACTGCCGCAAAGTTTGAAAATAATTTTTTTTGTCTTTAAATTTTCATAATAGTTTCATCTGCTATTTGTGAAATCGCGAATAGTTTTGTAGTGGAATACGGGAAGTACAAACTCATATAAGCATACTGACCACATACAAAAAAACCTTAGTGGTATAGTGCAAGTTGGTGTGACTTGTAAACTGAAGGTCGTGGGTCCAATTCCCACCTGGCGCAAACTTTCAAATAATTTTTTCTCTATTCATTAATTTCATTATAAGTACTTCCTACTTCTTTTCTTTAATTTAATTATAAGTAGTTGTTTCTTCTAATTGCGTCTTCAAACATGTTTGTAGTGGGATACGTATGTACACTAGGGCGTACCTCAAAAAAAAAAGTTCGCCGTACACCTTCGAATATGAAGTATTATTGAAAGGTAGTTTCAAAAAAAAATTTTTATTTTTTTATGCCGAACGTAGGGGTCGCGCTTTTACATTTTTCTATATAACTTGTATTTATAAACGGATTTTAAAGTGTGATACATCGATGTTTTTGTCTCGACGAGGCCGATTTTTTTGTCTTTGAAGTCATTGAGCTCAAGCACCCCCTTCTGGTACTTACCCATCATTTCTCAGTTGCTACTACCCTAATGTACCACTCTAATAATCGAAAATTAAAGCTCGCATAAAATCATGAATCATGTTTGAGCTCAATGACTTCAAAGACAAAAAAATCGGACAAAAACATCGATGTATCACACTTTAAAATCCGTTTATAAATGCAGAAGTTATATAGAAAAATGTAAAAGCGCGACCCCTACGTTCGGCATAAAAAAATAAAAAAAATTTTTTTGAAACTACCTTTCAATAATACTTCATATTCGAAGGTGTACGGCGAACTTTTTTTTTTTTACTTGTAACCTGGTACGCTCTAATGTACACATACGGACAAATTAAGTCTTTGTTGTCTCGTGCAAGTGGGTGCGGTTTGTAAACTGGTGGTCGAGGGTTCGATTCCAGGCTGCCGCAAAAATTTCAAATAAATTATTTCCATATTTTGTAGTGGGATACAACAAATACAAGCTCATATACACCTACGGAATGCTAAGCAAACAAGCCTTCGTAGTCTAGTGCAAGTGAGTGCGACTTGTAATCTGAAGTTACCAGGTTCGATTCTTGGCACTCAATGTGTTAATATGCAATTTCAAAAAAAACATTTAATACCACTTTACACCTCCTATGAGACACACTGGAAATTCAGATATAAAAATATTCAACAGTTCTTAAACGAACATATTAGAATATTGAAAACAAGGGAAGACATTTTTGTAATTACATACAATATTGACTTACCAAATCAAACACTTGAGGCATATAATAAAACATTACATTTTACCACGGCAGAAAACCAATAAATTTTCATTTCAGATCAGATATAGAATTAGAGAAAGTATTTGATAAACTTGAAAAAAGAAAAGATGCTAGAAAAACCCTCGAGTGTTCATAAGATAAAACAAGCAAAGACAAGTAAAATAAATGACAGGAAATACAAGAAAGGCGCAAAAACAACTTTGCTTAAAGTAAATATATTTCCAGATGTTTGGAAGTACTTACTGAGGATCATACATATGCTATTTGCACATAAACTGATAATAACTGACTTACACCAAGGTCGTTAACACCGGGTCCTATCGATGATGACATCGATTTGGACTTTGGAATCGAAACCGTCAGTGTTTTTATTTAAAGGAACCATCACGTAAGTAAACGCCATTTAATCACGTTATTTGTGTTACTTCGTTACTTGTATATTCGTGCAACAACAACCATACTACACAGGCTTCTCACAAGATTCCGTCTTTGAGAACCTAACGAGTCCACATTCCTGGGATGATCTTGTTCATGGTCCTTCGAAAACCTCTAAAAGAAACCACTTTACATTTAAATAATTATTATATAATTTATTTACATTGTGGTGTTTAGACAAAGTCAATCAGTTTTCGCAATTGCTTTGTTTTTTACACGCATTGTTGATAGTTTGGGCATTAGAATAAGACTGGCATGGCAATGCTTATAAGAGTGTCTACCTTGCTAATGACCACATTATAGATAGAATTTTCAAGCAAATTGCTAAAGAAACATATCAGTCGACTAGGGACATGTATCAGAAAACGAAGTATGATAGACATGTTGAAGGGTAAGAGAGGTCATACGAATGCCCAACAGAGGACTGACACCACGAGCGCGTCACTATTTCATAGTTCCGATATTTATCCAGTGAAGACGACTTTTGATACTTTGGAAATTTGTATGAAAGTGCCACCTTGCGATACCCAGGATTTCCATGGAAGTTATGTGGAATAACCCGCGTTTAGGAATATGTTCACGACAATATATGGAAATCATTTCCGTATGACACAGGCTCAGAAATTATATCATTTGCGTAATAAGGCGAAGGAAAAGCTGGAAGGATCGGTAATAAGTATTCCCTGTGTGACCAGAATTATTCATTGGCTTGGGACGCCCATCAGGGCCGCTATGAGAATAAGAGAGTTTTAGTCGACAAGCAACTGGAAATACTTTTTAACATTCCAGCAGCACAAACTGAAAGTCAGAATTTAAATATAATTCAGTCAACGATAAGTGACTGCCTAGCGATTCTGACAACACACGATTTTGAAGTAGGACAATGGGATCCTTATCCATTTATGTTTGACAAAATTACCCATTGATTGACGTGGTTGCTTTGTTCCCAAGTATTTGATAAACTTGAAAAAAGAAAAGATGCTAGAAAAACCCTCGAGTGTTCATAAGATAAAACAAGCAAAGACAAGTAAAATAAATGACAGGAAATACAAGAAAGGCGCAAAAACAACTTTGCTTAAAGTAAATATATTTCCAGATGTTTGGAAGTACTTACTGAGGATCATACATATGCTATTTGCACATAAACTGATAATAACTGACTTACACCAAGGTCGTTAACACCGGGTCCTATCGATGATGACATCGATTTGGACTTTGGAATCGAAACCGTCAGTGTTTTTATTGAAAGGAACCATCACGTAAGTAAACGCCATTTAATCACGTTATTTGTGTTACTTCGTTACTTGTATATTCGTGCAACAACAACCATACTACACAGGCTTCTCACAAGACTCCGTCTTTGAGAACCTAACGAGTCCACATTCCTGGGATGATCTTGTTCATGGTCCTTCGAAAACCTCTAAAAGAAACCACTTTACATTTAAATAATTATTATATAATTTATTTACATTGTGGTGTTTAGACAAAGTCAATCAGTTTTCGCAATTGCTTTGTTTTTTACACGCATTGTTGATAGTTTGGGCATTAGAATAAGACTGGCATGGCAATGCTTATAAGAGTGTCTACCTTGCTAATGACCACATTATAGATAGAATTTTCAAGCAAATTGCTAAAGAAACATATCAGTCGACTAGGGACATGTATCAGAAAACGAAGTATGATAGACATGTTGAAGGGTAAGAGAGGTCATTCGAATGCCCAACAGAGGACTGACACCACGAGCGCGTCACTATTTCATAGTTCCGATATTTATCCAGTGAAGACGACTTTTGATACTTTGGAAATTTGTATGAAAGTGCCACCTTGCGATACCCAGGATTTCCATGGAAGTTATGTGGAATAACCCGCGTTTAGGAATATGTTCACGACAATATATGGAAATCATTTCCGTATGACACAGGCTCAGAAATTATATCATTTGCGTAATAAGGCGAAGGAAAAGCTGGAAGGATCGGTAATAAGTATTCCCTGTGTGACCAGAATTATTCATTGGCTTGGGACGCCCATCAGGGCCGCTATGAGAATAAGAGAGTTTTAGTCGACAAGCAACTGGAAATACTTTTTAACATTCCAGCAGCACAAACTGAAAGTCAGAATTTAAATATAATTCAGTCAACGATAAGTGACTGCCTAGCGATTCTGACAACACACGATTTTGAAGTAGGACAATGGGATCCTTATCCATTTATGTTTGACAAAATTACCCATTGATTGACGTGGTTGCTTTGTTCCCAAGTATTCTCATAAACTTAGCCATAATGCCAATAGAAAAGAAATGGAATCAAATTGAACAACATAACCTCTTCATAGAATTATTGACCTTCTGCCTTAAAGAGACACACTATTTCAAGTACGAAGACAAGGTATATGAACAGAAAAAGGGGATGCCAATGGGATCACCAGCCTCACCTGTAATTGCTGACATCAATTTGGAAGAACTGCTGGACACCACGATGGACAAGATAAAAGAAAAACCGAGAGTACTGACCAAATATGTAGACTTCTTACTTAACGCATTAAACTCTTTCAACCGACAAATACAATTTACGACGGAAAAAGAATTGGAAAATAAACTACCATATTTGGATTCGGTGATAATTAGACAAGGGAATCTGCTGAAAGTTGACTGGTACCAAAAGCAAACGGCTTCCGGACGTCTAATTCATTTTTATTTTAAGCACCCAAGACGAACGATCATAAATACCACGAAGAATTTTATAAACATGGTCCTACAAACCAGTGATAAGGAATTTCACGAAACAAACAAGTCCAAAATTAGAAATATACTGCGCATGAACGACATTCCCAAAAAATTAATAAATAATCTAATCAAGCGAATGACGGAAGAAAAACTTACTAAAATGGCGAAAGACCAAGCAAAATTTATAAATCCACAACGTACATTCCAGGATTATCCGAAAGGCTAAAACATTATAATATTTACGCAAGGAAAAATTTGAGTTGGCATATAAAACACACAGGACCGTCAACCAACTATTTAGTAGGACAAAATCAAAAATCAAGAAAGAGGAGAAACCAAAAATCATGTACAAGATAAAATGCAATGGTGACAAGTCCGACATATGCCAGAAGGTATATGTCGGCACTTCGAAAAATAAATTGAAATTCAGACTTTCATCACATAAAACCGAATGGGTCCGCCCAATTTTTTGAAAATGCTATAAAAAAACTTCTGAATATTTTTTCAAATTAATTTTTTTATTTGAAAGTACAATCCTTCCGGTTAATAATGGAAAATAATTTCATTCAAATGGCTGCCTCGGCTGGCCATGCAGTAGCCTACACGATCTGGTCCAATTTTTAAGCACATTATCGATTGTGTGCAGCTGTATTTCACCAATGGCTTCACGAATATTGTCCTTTAAAGCGTAAATTGTCTCTGGCTTGTCGGCGTAACACTTATCTTTGATGGCACCCCACAAATAATAGTCCAACGGTTGAATAGTTGAAAAAAAATGTTAGATGGCGGACCCTTTATATGACAAGAAAATAATAAAATAGTAATTTTTGTTTTATTATTTGAAAAAAATGACCTCAAGCCGGACAAAAGTCACAACACAATTCTAAAGAATTTTAAAAGACACTTAATTTCTGTTACGGATATTTTTGCTCAAAACAATTCCGAAGAATATGACAATTATAGTTGTTGCTCAATACATTTATTTTCGGTTGAGTTTGGATATACATACATGCATAGTTATTAAGATATACACACATTATGTTGTTACATATAATTATCGAACTAGCGGATTTTTACACACCCAAAAAAATACAATCAATGTATACCAAAAATATAGGAACCACCACAATTATATTACCTGACAGTTTATATATACTGACAACAACGAACCAAGACAATTAGTAGCCGGAATGAATGTTTGCAGCATTTGAAATATTAAAAATTGAATATTTGGTTTCATCCTATTTTGGTTGCTGCACTGTGTATTGGTATTGAGAAAACTTACTTTATAAATAACTGTTTAATATGCAATTTCAAAAAGGCATTTAATACCACTTTACAGCTTCTATGAGACACACTGGATTTTCAGATATACAAATATCCCACCGTTCTTAAACGAATATATTAGAATATTCAAAACAAGGGAAGATATTTTTGCAATTACATTCAATATTGACTTACCACATCAAGCACTTGAGGCATATAATAAAACATTACATTTAACGGAAGAAAACCGAAAAATTTTCATTTCAGGTCAGATATAGAATTGGAGAAAGTATTTGATAAAAAAGATGCTAGAATATAGAAACAAAGACCGAAGGAATGAGGAAATAAATACGAAATTTATGAAGAAGGACAGAACAGAAAACACTAGTAAGATAAAACAAGTAAAGACAAGTAAAATAAATGACAGGAAATACAAGAAAGACGGAAAAACAACTTTGTGTAAAGACCAATTCATTAAAAGAAAGAATATTTCCAGATCTTTGGAAGTACTTACTGACGATCATACATATGCTATTTGCACATAAACTGATAATAACTGACTTAAACCAAGGTTGTTAACGATCGATCGGGTCCTGTCGTTGATGACATCGATTTGGGCTTTGGAATCGAAACCGTCAGTGTTTTTATTAAAAATCACGTAAGTAAACGCCATTTAATCACGTTATTTGTGTTACTTTGTGTGTTTGTTGCTTGCCATACTACACAGGCTTCTCATAAGACTCCGTCTTTGAGAACCTAACGAGTCCACCATCCTGACATGATCTCGTTCATGGTCCTTCGAAACCCACTAAAAGAAACCACTTTACACATTAATAATCATTAATTAATTTATTAACATTGTGGTGTTTAGACAAAGTCAATTAGTTTTCGCAATTGCTTTGTTTGTTACACGCATTGTTGATAGTTTGGGTACTTCGGTCACAATTTTTTACAAAGTAGTACAGAAAAAATACAAAAACTATATATACTGACAACAACGAACCAAGACAATTAGTAGCCGGAATGAATGTTTGCAGCATTTGAAATATTAAAAATTGAATATTTGGTTTCATCCTATTTTGGTTGCTGCACTGTGTATTGGTATTGAGAAAACTTACTTTATAAATAACTGTTTAATATGCAATTTCAAAAAGGCATTTAATACCACTTTACAGCTTCTATGAGACACACTGGATTTTCAGATATACAAATATCCCACCGTTCTTAAACGAATATATTAGAATATTCAAAACAAGGGAAGATATTTTTGCAATTACATTCAATATTGACTTACCACATCAAGCACTTGAGGCATATAATAAAACATTACATTTAACGGAAGAAAACCGAAAAATTTTCATTTCAGGTCAGATATAGAATTGGAGAAAGTATTTGATAAAAAAGATGCTAGAATATAGAAACAAATACCGAAGGAATGAGGAAATAAATACGAAATTTATGAAGAAGGGCAGAACAGAAAACACTAGTAAGATAAAACAAGTAAAGACAAGTAAAATAAATGACAGGAAATACAAGAAAGACGGAAAAACAACTTTGTGTAAAGACCAATTCATTAAAAGAAAGAATATTTCCAGATCTTTGGAAGTACTTACTGAGTCCACCATCCTGACGTACGAGTCCACCATCCTGACATGATCTCGTTCATGGTCCTTCGAAACCCACTAAAAGAAACCACTTTACACATTAATAATCATTAATTAATTTATTAACATTGTGGTGTTTAGACAAAGTCAATCAGTTTTCGCAATTGCTTTGTTTGTTACACGCATTGTTGATAGTTTGGGTACTTCGGTCACAATTTTTTACAAAGTAGTACAGAAAAAATACAAAAATAATTCGTACTTTTAATAGGTAAACGGGGCAAAGGGGATAAAAAAGGTACCAACAACACGGATGACGCTACAATATTGAAATTCGGTGTGTATATTCGTTTTACAGCGCAGATCACTGACAAGAAGGCGTTTTTTGAAATTTGTGCTTTAAAGGGATTACATGGGATACAAATTGTACCACATCCCAGACCAAACGACTGGGCCTAGAATCATGAAATTCGGAACGGGCATTAATCTTACAGCACGACTGTGACTAAGAAAATAGTTTTCAAAATTCGTACTTTATGCGATTGCAAAATTTGGACTTTTAGGGATGAAATTGGGTATGAAGTTCGGTTTGTACATGCATAGAAAAACAAAATTAATGGATTTATCGAAATTCGTACCTTTTTATATCCGAATGGTACCAACAACATGGCTGAAACTAGAATCATGAAATTCGGTGTATATATTAACAGTGCAGACGCTAATGTTTTTTCAATATTTATGCGTTTAAGTAGAACTTGGAACAAAAAACGATTAAAATGGTACCCACCTTGGTATCGATTTAGGTATATATGTACAAAAAGATAGTGTCAAATGTATACTATAAAGGGGGAAGCGAATCAAAAGAGGTTCAAATGGTACCAACCAAATTGGGGGAATCGGGATAAAGATGGTACAAACCAATGTTTTCAGCTAGAATATGAAAAGGCTATTAAATGTGTGTATATTTCTCCGAGTACGTAGACGTTGAAGATAACTTATTTTTTCGAAATTTGTATGTTTAAGGGAGCAAGCGGCACAGGGAGAGTTCTGTGTGATCATTATAGTCATTATCCCCAGCTAAATAAAAAATGTTTGTTGTATTTATATGTTCCGATTACAATTCATCGGTATAGCAGTTATATGTAAGGGTTTTAATTTTAACTTGGATAGGGACTACAAAGGGCGTGCCAAAAGCAAAAATATTTTATAGGTTTCAATATTTATACGTTTAAGTAGAACTTGGAACAAAAATCGATTAAAATGGTACCCACCTTGGTATCGATTTAGGTATATATGTACAAAAAGATAGTGTCAAATGTATACTATAAAGGGGGAAGCGAATCAAAAGTGGTTCAAATGGTACCAACCAAATTGAGGGAATCGGGATAAAGATGGTACAAACCAATGTTTTCAGCTAGAATATGAAAAGGCTATTAAATGTGTGTATATTTCTCCGAGTACGTAGACGTGCAAGATAACTTATTTTTTCGAAATTTGTATGTTTAAGGGAGCAAGCGGCACAGGGCGAGTTCTGTGTGATCATTATAGTCATTATCCCCAGCTAAATAAAAAATGTTTGTTGTATTTATATGTTCCGATTACAATTCATCGGTATAGCAGTTATATGTAAGGGTTTTAATTTTAGCTTGGATAGGGACTACAAAGGGCGTGCCAAAAGCAAAAATATTTTATAGGTTTAGAGTGATTATAAACACATTTTGAAATCTCGAATTGCAACTAATTTCGATCATACGTCTGGAAGTTATTTTGACCACAGCTTGTGTCAATTTTCGTGAAAAGGGTGTGACAATATCGCCATATTCTGTTATGTGAAAATATTGCTAATATAATATTTAGGTTTAATTTTTCGTATGTACGGGTCGTTTATTTTGGAATATCGACTATACGTGTGGGGGTAAAATAAGATGTATATCAATTTCCCCCATCTCCGAATTTAAAATAAGTTTGGAAAAAAATACTATGTGCAGAGTTTGAATAACTTCTTTAAGTACCTTCCAGAGTTTTCGTGTATACCAGCGAGCCAGACGGACGTGAAAGGGACGTGGGACATACTTATGGTTTTAAATCTCTCCTTCAATGCGTTACACTTTTTTCTCTCCCAAATGATATATACGTTCCTACTCTGTAGTGAGGGTATAATTTTCACAGCTTTATATGATTTTTGTAAAAAATTGTTTGCATTTTGTGCCTATAAATTAAACTATTGACTACGTATAAATGGATGGCACAGTGTAAATGGATCTTTTTTTTAATGTGTATAAGGTGTATAAGTCGAATCGAAAAGTTAGTGTGAATATACCGCTGAATACGTAGTTGCGCAAAGTAAAACGATTTTTCAAAAGTTGTGAGCGTTTACAAACGATTTACCCTGAAAGTGATATCCTTAGACTAAGGCAATTTCAAAATATAAAAAAACAGTTTGAATACCGAGACAAAATACTGTCAATACCACCCCACTTAAAAAATTTCTGCGTACGAAGTAGCGGGTACTTGCTAGTTTAATATATTTACATTGTGGTGTTTAGACAAAGCCAATCAGTTTTCGTAATAACTTTGCGGTCACACTTTTTTACCAAGTAGTACATGGATGGACGCGGCAATGAGGGACACGGAGGGACAAGGTTGGGAAATGAGGGACAAGGGGGACAAGAAGGGACAAGGAGTGTCAATGAGGGGCAGTGGGGGGCAATGAGGTTCAAGGACGGACAAGGAGCGAGGAGGGAAAAGGAGAGAAAAGAACGGACAAGAACGGACAAGGAGGGACCAGTAGGGACAAGGAAGGACAAGGAATGACACGGAGGGTCAATGAGGGACAAGGAGGGACAAGGAGGGGCAAGGAGAGACAAGGAGGGACAAGGATGTACAAGGAGGGACAAAGAGTGATAAAGAGGGACATGAGCGACAACGAGGGAAAAGGAGGATAATGAGGGACAATGATGGACAAGGAGGGACAATGAGAGACAAGGTCGGGTAATGAGGGACAAGGAGGAAAGGCAGGACAAGGAGGAAAGGCAGGACAAGGATGGACAAGGAGTGGAAATGAGGTGCAATGAGGGACAAGGAGGGTCAAGGAGAGACAATGAGGGAAAAGGATGGGGCAATGATGGACAAGGAGTGGCAATGGTGGGCAATGAGGTTCAAGCAGGGACAAAGAGGGACAAGGATGGACAAGGAGGTAGAAGGAGGTACAATGAGGGACAAGGAGGGACAATGATGGACAAGGAGGAAGAAGGATGAACAAGGAGGGACAAGGAGGAACAAGGAGGAGCAAGGAGTGACAAGTGGGAAAAGGAGCGAAAAGGAGTGACATGGAGGGACAAGAAGGGATAATGAGGGACATGCAGCGGCAAGGAGTGACAAGGAGGGACAAGGAGGGACAAGGAGTGACAAGGAGGGAAAAGGAGGGACAACGAGGGAAAAGGATTGACAAGGAGGGGCAAGGAGGGACAATGAGGGAAAAGGAAGGAAAAGGAGCGACAAGGAGGGACAATGTGGGACAAGGAGGGACAAGGAGTGTCATGGAGCGTCAAGGAGAGGCAATGAGGGGCAAGGAGTGACAACTAGGGACAAGGATGGACAAGGAGTGACAAGGAGTGACAAGGATTGACAAGGAGTGACAAGGAGTGACAAGGAGGGAAAATGAGGGAGAAGGAGGGAGAAGGAGGGACAATGTGGGAAAAGGACGGAAAGGAGGGACAAGAAGAGATAATGAGGGACAATGAGGGAAAATGAGGGAGAAGGAGGGACAATGTGGGAAAAGGACGGAAAGGAGCGAAAAGGACTGACAAGGAGGGACAGGAAGGGATAATGAGGGACAATAAGGGCAATGTGGGACACGCAGCGGCAAGGAGGGGCAAGGAGGGACAAGGAGGGAAAATGAGGGACAAGGAGGGAAAAGGAGGGACAAGGAGTGACAAGGAGGGACAAGGAGGGAAAAGAAGTGACAAGGAGGGACAATGAGAGACAATGAGGGGCAATGAGGGACAGGCAAGGACAAGCAGGGATAAGGAGGGACAAGGAGGGACATTAAGGGACAAGGAGTGACAAGGAGTGACAAGGAGGGAAAAGGAGGGAAAAGGATTGACAAGGAGGGACAATAAGGGACAGTAAGGGACAATGAGTGACAAGGAGGGCCAAGGAGTGACAAGGAGGGAAAATGAGGGAGAAGGAGGAACAATGTGGGAAAAGGACGGAAAGGAGCCAAAAGGAGTGACAAGGAGGGACAAGAAGGGATAATGAGGGACAATGAGGGGCAATGTGGGACACGCAGCGGCAAGGAGGGGCAAGGAGGGACAAGGAGGGAAAATGAGGGACAAGGAGGGAAAAGGAGTGACAAGGAGGGATAATGAGAGGCAATGAGAGACAATGAGGGGCAATGAGGGACAAGCAAGGACAAGCAGGGATAAGGAGGGACAAGGAGTGACAAGGAGGACCAAGGAGGGAAAAGGATTGACAAGGAGGGACAATAAGGGCCAATAAGGTACAGTAAGGGACAATGAGTGACATGGAGGGCCAAGGAGGGTCAAGGAGGGAAAAGGAGTGACAAGGAGGGACAAGGAGGGACATGGAGGGACAAGGTGGGACAAGGTGGGACAAGGAGGAACAAGTAGGCACAAGGAGGGAAAAGCAGTGCCAACGAGGGAAAAGGAGTGACAAGGCGGGTCAAGGAGGGTCACGAAGGGAAAAGTAGTGACAGGGTGGGTCAAGGAGGGTCACGGAGTGTCAAGGAGGGTCACGGAGTATCAAGGAGGAATAAGGTTGGGCAATGATGGACAAGGAGTGACAAGGAGTGACAAGGAGTGACAAGGAGTGACAAGGAGTGACAAGGAGTGACAAGGAGTGACAAGGAGTGACAAGGAGTGACAAGGAGGGACAAGGAGTTACAAGGAGGGTCAAGGCGGGATAAGGAGACAACAAGGTTAAGGAGGGAAAAGGAGTGACAAGGAGGAACAAGGAGTGCCAAGGAGGGACAAGGAGGGTCAAGCAGGGACAATGTGGGACAAGGAGTGACAATAATGGACAAGGAGTTACAATGAGGGTCAAGGAGTGGCAATGAGGGACAAGGAGGGACAAGGAGGGACAAGAAGGGAAATGGAAGTACAAGGAGGGACAAGGAGGAGCAAGGATGGACTAGGAGTGACAAGTGGGAAAAGGAGGGAAAAGGAGAGACAAGGAGGGACAATGACGGACAAGGAGGAACAAGGAGTGGCAATGAGTGGCAATGAGGGACAAGGAGGAACAAAGAGGGACAAGGAGGGACAGGGAGGGACAATGAGGGACAAGGAGGGACAAGGTGTGGCAATGAGGAACAAAGAGGGACAAGGAGGGACATGGAGGTACAAGGAGGGCCAAGGAGGGTCACGAAGGAAAAAGTAGTGACAGGGCGGGTCAAGGAGGGTCACGGAGTGACAAGAAGGAATAAGGTTGGGCAATGATGGACAAGGAGGGACAATGAGGTACAAGGAGGAACAAGGAGGGAACAGGAGTGCCAAGGAGTGACAAGGCGGGCCAAGGAGGGTCACGAAGGGAAAAGTAGTGACAGGGCGGGTCATGGAGTGTCAAGGAGGGTCACGGAGTATCAAGGAGGGATAAGGTTGAGCAATGATGGATAAGGAGGGACAAGGAGTGACAAGGAGGGACAAGGAGGGACAAGGAGGGACAAGGAGGGTCAAGGCGGGATAAGGAGGGACAACAAGGATAAGGAGGAAAAAGGAGTGACAAGGAGTGCCAAGGAGGGACAAGCAGGGACAATGTGGGACAAGGAGTGACAATGGACAAGGAGTTACAATGAGGTACAAGGAGGGTCAAGGAGTGGCAATGAGTGGCAATGACGGACAAGGAGGGACAAGAACGGACAAGGAGGAACAAGGAGTGACAAGTGGTAAAAGGAGGGAAAAGGAGTGACAAGGAGGGACAATGACGGACAAGGAGGGACAAGGAGGGACAGGGAGGGACAAGGAGTGGCAATGACGGACAAGGAAGGAAAAGGAGCGACAAGCAGTGACAAGGAGGGGCAATGAGGGACAAGGAGGGACAGGGAGGAACAAGGAGGGACAAGGAGGGCCAAGGAGTGGCAATGAGGGACATGGAGGGAAAAGGAGCGACAAGCAGGGACAAAGAGGGGCAATGAGGGACAAGGAGGGCCAAGAAGGGACAAGGAGGGACAAGGAGGAACAAGGTGGGGCAATGAGGGACGCGGAGGGACAAGGTTGGACAAGGAGTGGCAATGAGGAACACGGATGGAAAAGGATGGACAATGAGGGACCAGTAGGGACAAGGAGGTGCAATGAACGACAATAAGGGACAAGGAGGGGCAATGAGGGACAAGGAGGGGCTCGGAGTGGCAAGGATGGGCAAGGAGACGCAAGAAGGGGCAAGGAGGGATAAGGTGGCACCAGGAGGGACAAGGAGGGACAAGGAGGGACAAGGCAGAACAAGGAGGGAAAAGGAGTGGCAATGAGGGACAAGGAGGGAAAAGGACGGAAAAAGAGCGACAAGCATGGATAAGAAGGGAAACGGAGGGAAAAGGAGGGTCAAGGATTGACAAGGAGGGGCAATGAGGGACTAGTAGTGACAAGGTGGAAGAAGCAGGGGCAAGGAGGGACAGGGAGGGAAAAGGAGGGACAAGGTGGGGCAATCAGACACAAGGAGTGATAAGGAGTAGCAAGGAGGGAAGGGCAGGGGCAAGGAGTGGCAAGGAGGGAAAAGGAGGACACGAAGGGACAAGGAGGGAAAAGGAGGGATATGGATGGACAATGAGGGGCAATGAAGGACAAGGAGGGGCAATGAGGTACAA
The DNA here is from genome assembly GCA_947397865.1 of Polietes domitor. Taxonomy (NCBI): domain Eukaryota; kingdom Metazoa; phylum Arthropoda; class Insecta; order Diptera; family Muscidae; genus Polietes; species Polietes domitor. The sequence continues at coordinate 2,323,358 of OX377623.1, forward strand.
ATACGGACAATGAGTGACACGGATGAACAATGATGGACGAGGAGGGACGAGTAGGGACAATGAGCGACAACAACGGACAAGGAGGGACCAGTAGGGACAAGGCATGACAAGGAGGGTCAATGAGGGGCAAGGACGGACAAGGTGGGACCAGGAGGGACAAGGAGGGACAAGGAAGGACAAGGAGGGAAACGGACGGAAAAGGAGCGACAAGCAGGGACAAGGAGGGAAAAGGACGGACAAGGAGGGACAAGCAGGGACAAGGAGGGACAAGATGGGACAATGAGGGACAATGAGGGACAAGGAGGGAGAAGGAGGGACAAGAAGGGACAAAGAGGGACAAGGAGGGACAAGGATTGACAAGGAGGGACAAGGAGGAAAAAGCTGAGACAATGAGGGACAAGAAGGGACAAGGAGGGACAGGGATTGAGTAGGAGGGACACGGAGGGACAAGGTTGGGAAATGAGGGACAAGGGGGACAAGGAGGGACAAGGAGGGGCAATGTGGGACACGCAGCGGCAAGGAGGGGCAAGAAGGGAAAATGAGGGACAAGGAGTGACAAGGAGGGAAAAGGAGGGACAAGGAGTGACAAGGAGGGAAAAAGAGGGACAAGGAGTGACAAGGAGGGAAAAGGAGTGACAAGGAGGAATAATGAGGGGCAATGAGAGACAATGAGGGGCAATGAGGGACAATGAGGGACAAGCAAGGACAAGCAGGGATAAGTAGGGACAAGGAGGGACAAGGAGGGACAAGGAGGGACAAGGAGGGACATTAAGGGACAAGGAGTGACAAGGAGGGAAAAGGAGGGAAAAGGAGTGACATGGAGGGACAAGGAGAGTGAAGGAGGGAGAAGGAGGGACATGGAGGGACAAGGTGGGACAAGGAGGGACATGGAGGGACAAGGTGGGACAATAATGGACAAGGAGTTACAATGAGGTTCAAGGAGGGTCAAGGAGTGGCAATGAGTGGCAACGAGGGACAAGAACGGACAAGGAGGAACAAAGAAGGACAAGAAGGGACAAGGAGGGACAATTATGGACAAGGAGGAATAAGGAGGAGCAAGGAGGGACTAGGAGTGACAAGTGGGAAAAGGAGAGACAAGGAGGGACAATGACGGACAAGGAGGAACAAGGAGGGACAAGGAGTGGCAATGAGGGAAAAGGAGGAACAAAGAGGGACAAGGAGGGACAATGATGGACAAGGTGGAACAAGGAGGGACAGGGAGGGACAATGAGGGACAAGGAGGGACAAGGTGTGGCAATGAGGAACAAAGAGGGACAAGGAGGGACATGGAGGTACAAGGAGGGACAAGGAGGGCCAAGGAGGGTCACGAAGGAAAAAGTAGTGACAGGGCGGGTCAAGGAGGGATAAGGTTGGGCAATGATGGACAAGGAGGGAAAAGCAGAGACAAGGAGGGACAATGAGGTACAAGGAGGGACAAGGAGGAACAAGGAGTGCCAAGGAGGGACAAGGAGTGACAAGGCTGGTAAGGGGGGGTCACGAAGGGAAAAGTAGTGACAGGGCGGGTCAAGGACGGTCACGGAGTGTCAAGGAGGGTCACGGAGTATCAAGGAGGGATAAGGTTGAGCAATGATGGACAAGGAGGGACAAGGAGTGACAAGGAGGGAGAAGGAGGGACAAGGAGGGACAAGGAGTGACAAGGAGTGACAAGGAGTGTCATGGCGGGATAAGGAGGGACAACAAGGATAAGGAGGGAAAAGGAGTGACAAGGAGGGACAAGCAGGGACAATGTGGGACAAGGAGTGACAATAATGGACAAGGAGTTACAATGAGGTACAAGGAGGGTCAAGGAGTGGCAATGAGTGGCAATGACGGACAAGGAGGGACAAGGAAGGACAAGGAGGGACAAGAAGGGACAAAGAGGGACAAGGATTGACAAGGAGGGACTATGAGGGACAAGGAGGAACAAGCTGGGACAATGAGGGTCAAGAAGGGACAAGGAGGGACAGGGATTGAGTAGGAGGGACAAGGAGGGACAAGCAGGGCCAAGGAGGGGTAATGAGGGACAAGGAGTGCCAAGGAGGGACAAGGAGGGTCAAGCAGGGACAATGTGGGACAAGGAGTGACAATAATGGACAAGGAGTTACAATGAGGTTCAAGGAGGGTCAAGGAGTGGCAATGAGTGGCAAGGAGGGACAAGAACGGACAAGGAGGAACAAAGAAGGACAAGGAGGGACAAGAAGGGACATGGAGGTACAAGGAGGGACAAGGAGGGACAATTATGGACAAGGAGGAATAAGGAGGAGCAAGGAGGGACTAGGGGGACAAGGAGGGACAAGGAGGGGCAATGTGGGACACGCAGCGGCAAGGAGGGGCAAGGAGGGAAAATGAGGGACAAGGAGTGACAAGGAGGGAAAAGGAGGGACAAGGAGTGACAAGGAGGGAAAAAGAGGGACAAGGAGGGAAAAGGAGTGACAAGGGGGAATAATGAGGGGCAATGAGAGACAATGAGGGGCAATGAGGGACAATGAGGGACAAGCAAGGACAAGCAGGGATAAGTAGGGACAAGGAGGGACATTAAGGGACAAGGAGTGACAAGGAGGGAAAAGGAGGGAAAAGGAGTGACATGGAGGGACAAGGAGAGTGAAGGAGGGAGAAGGAGGGACATGGAGGGACAAGGTGGGACAAGGAGGGACATGGAGGGACAAGGTGGGACAATAATGGACAAGGAGTTACAATGAGGTTCAAGGAGGGTCAAGGAGTGGCAATGAGTGGCAAGGAGGGACAAGAACGGACAAGGAGGAACAAAGAAGGACAAGGAGGGACAAGAAGGGACAAGGAGGGACAATTATGGACAAGGAGGAATAAGGAGGAGCAAGGAGGGACTAGGAGTGACAAGTGGGAAAAGGAGAGACAAGGAGGGACAATGACGGACAAGGAGGAACAAGGAGGGACAAGGAGTGGCAATGAGGGAAAAGGAGGAACATAGAGGGACAATGATGGACAAGGTGGAACAAGGAGGGACAGGGAGGGACAATGAGGGACAAGGTGTGGCAATGAGGAACAAAGAGGGACAAGGAGGGACATGGAGGTACAAGGAGGGACAAGGAGGGCCAAGGAGGGTCACGAAGGAAAAAGTAGTGACAGGGCGGGTCAAGGAGGGATAAGGTTGGGCAATGATGGACAAGGAGGGAAAAGCAGAGACAAGGAGGGACAATGAGGTACAAGGAGGAACAAGGAGTGCCAAGGAGGGACAAGGAGTGACAAGGCTGGTAAGGGGGGGTCACGAAGGGAAAAGTAGTGACAGGGCGGGTCAAGGACGGTCACGGAGTGTCAAGGAGGGTCACGGAGTATCAAGGAGGGATAAGGTTGAGCAATGATGGACAAGGAGGGACAAGGAGTGACAAGGAGGGACAAGGAGTGACAAGGAGTGTCATGGCGGGATAAGGAGGGACAACAAGGATAAGGAGGGAAAAGGAGTGACAAGGAGGGACAAGCAGGGACAATGTGGGACAAGGAGTGACAATAATGGACAAGGAGTTACAATGAGGTACAAGGAGGGTCAAGGAGTGGCAATGAGTGGCAATGACGGACAAGGAGGGACAAGGAAGGACAAGGAGGGACAAGAAGGGACAAAGAGGGACAAGGATTGACAAGGAGGGACTATGAGGGACAAGGAGGAACAAGCTGGGACAATGAGGGTCAAGAAGGGATAAGGAGGGACAGGGATTGAGTAGGAGGGACAAGGAGGGACAAGCAGGGCCAAGGAGGGGTAATGAGGGACAAGGAGTGCCAAGGAGGGACAAGGAGGGTCAAGCAGGGACAATGTGGGACAAGGAGTGACAATAATGGACAAGGAGTTACAATGAGGTTCAAGGAGGGTCAAGGAGTGGCAATGAGTGGCAAGGAGGGACAAGAACGGACAAGGAGGAACAAAGAAGGACAAGGAGGGACAAGAAGGGACATGGAGGTACAAGGAGGGACAAGGAGGGACAATTATGGACAAGGAGGAATAAGGAGGAGCAAGGAGGGACTAGGGGGACAAGGAGGGGCAATGTGGGACACGCAGCGGCAAGGAGGGGCAAGGAGGGAAAATGAGGGACAAGGAGTGACAAGGAGGGAAAAGGAGGGACAAGGAGTGACAAGGAGGGAAAAAGAGGGACAAGGAGTGACAAGGAGGGAAAAGGAGTGACAAGGAGGAATAATGAGGGGCAATGAGAGACAATGAGGGGCAATGAGGGACAATGAGGGACAAGCAAGGACAAGCAGGGATAAGTAGGGACAAGGAGGGACATTAAGGGACAAGGAGTGACAAGGAGGGAAAAGGAGGGAAAAGGAGTGACATGGAGGGACAAGGAGAGTGAAGGAGGGAGAAGGAGGGACATGGAGGGACAAGGTGGGACAAGGAGGGACATGGAGGGACATGGTGGGACAAGGTGGGACAATAATGGACAAGGAGTTACAATGAGGTTCAAGGAGGGTCAAGGAGTGGCAATGAGTGGCAAGGAGGGACAAGAACGGACAAGGAGGAACAAAGAAGGACAAGGAGGGACAAGAAGGGACAAGGAGGGACAATTATGGACAAGGAGGAATAAGGAGGAGCAAGGAGGGACTAGGAGTGACAAGTGGGAAAAGGAGAGACAAGGAGGGACAATGACGGACAAGGAGGAACAAGATGGCGCGAGGTCCTAAGAAGCACTTGAAACGTTTAGCCGCCCCAAAGGCTTGGATGTTGGACAAATTGGGAGGTGTATTTGCTCCCCGTCCATCCACCGGTCCCCACAAATTGCGCGAGTCCTTGCCTTTGATGATCTTCTTGAGAAATCGTCTAAAGTACGCCTTGAACGGTGCTGAAGTAACCAAAATTGTTATGCAGCGTTTGATTAAGGTTGACGGTAAGGTACGCACTGACCCTACCTTCCCAGCTGGCTTCATGGATGTCGTTAGCATTGAAAAGACTGGCGAAAACTTCCGTTTGATCTATGACATCAAGGGTCGTTTCACCGTTCACCGCATCTCCAATGAGGAAGCTGCCTACAAATTGTGCAAGGTCCGCAAGACCCAATTGGGTGCCAAGGGCGTGCCATTTGTTGTTACCCACGACGGTCGCACCATCCGTTATCCCGATCCTTTGATCAAGGCTAACGATACCGTTCAGGTTGATATTGCCTCCGGCAAAATCACCGACTACATCAAATTCGATTCCGGAAACTTGTGCATGATCACTGGAGGTAGAAATTTGGGTCGTGTCGGTACCGTTGTCAACCGTGAAAGACATCCTGGTTCTTTCGATATTGTGCACATTAAGGACTCTCAAGGTCATGTATTTGCTACCCGCTTGACCAATGTGTTCATCATTGGCAAGGGCCTCAAGCCCTACATTAGTTTGCCTAAGGGCAAGGGTGTTAAATTGACCATTGCTGAAGAACGTGACAAGCGTTTGGCCTCCAAGAAGTAAAGTAAGCAAATTTTTACCGTAAAGAAAGATTAATTTTACATTTTACAATAAAATGAAAATGAAAAAATACCCTTAGGAGTGGCAATGAGGGAAAAGGAGGAACAAAGAGGGACAAGGAGGGACAATGATGGACAAGGTGGAACAAGGAGGGACAGGGAGGGACAATGAGGGACAAGGAGGGACAAGGTGTGGCAATGAGGAACAAAGAGGGACAAGGAGGGACATGGAGGTACAAGGAGGGACAAGGAGGGCCAAGGAGGGTCACGAAGGAAAAAGTAGTGACAGGGCGGGTCAAGGAGGGATAAGGTTGGGCAATGATGGACAAGGAGGGAAAAGCAGAGACAAGGAGGGACAATGAGGTACAAGGAGGGACAAGGAGGAACAAGGAGTGCCAAGGAGGGACAAGGAGTGACAAGGCTGGTAAGGGGGGGTCACGAAGGGAAAAGTAGTGACAGGGCGGGTCAAGGACGGTCACGGAGTGTCAAGGAGGGTCACGGAGTATCAAGGAGGGATAAGGTTGAGCAATGATGGACAAGGAGGGACAAGGAGTGACAAGGAGGGAGAAGGAGGGACAAGGAGGGACAAGGAGTGACAAGGAGTGTCATGGCGGGATAAGGAGGGACAACAAGGATAAGGAGGGAAAAGGAGTGACAAGGAGGGACAAGCAGGGACAATGTGGGACAAGGAGTGACAATAATGGACAAGGAGTTACAATGAGGTACAAGGAGGGTCAAGGAGTGGCAATGAGTGGCAATGACGGACAAGGAGGGACAAGGAAGGACAAGGAGGGACAAGAAGGGACAAAGAGGGACAAGGATTGACAAGGAGGGACTATGAGGGACAAGGAGGAACAAGCTGGGACAATGAGGGTCAAGAAGGGACAAGGAGGGACAGGGATTCAGTAGGAGGGACAAGGAGGGACAAGCAGGGCCAAGGAGGGGTAATGAGGGACAAGGAGTGCCAAGGAGGGACAAGGAGGGTCAAGCAGGGACAATGTGGGACAAGGAGTGACAATAATGGACAAGGAGTTACAATGAGGTTCAAGGAGGGTCAAGGAGTGGCAATGAGTGGCAAGGAGGGACAAGAACGGACAAGGAGGAACAAAGAAGGACAAGGAGGGACAAGAAGGGACATGGAGGTACAAGGAGGGACAAGGAGGGACAATTATGGACAAGGAGGAATAAGGAGGATTCAAGGAGGGACTAGGAGTGACAAGTGGGAAAAGGAGAGACAAGGAGGGACAATGACGGACAAGGAGGAATAAGGAGGGACAAGGAGTGGCAATGAGGGACAAGGAGGAACAAAGAGGGACAAGGAGGGACAATGATGGACAAGGTGGAACAAGGAGGGACATGGAGGTACAAGGAGGGACAAGGAGTGACAAGGAGGGCCAAGGAGGGTCACGAAGGAAAAAGTAGTGACAGGGCGGGTCAAGGAGGGATAAGGTTGGGCAATGATGGACAAGGAGGGAAAAGCAGAGACAAGGAGGGACAATGAGGTACAAGGAGGGACAAGGAGGAACAAGGAGTGCCAAGGAGGGACATGGAGGGACAAGGTGGGACAAGGTGGGACAATAATGGACAAGGAGTTACAATGAGGTTCAAGGAGGGTCAAGGAGTGGCAATGAGTGGCAAGGAGGGACAAGAACGGACAAGGAGGAACAAAGAGGGACAAGAAGGGACAAGGAGGGACAATTATGGACAAGGAGGAATAAGGAGGAGCAAGGAGGGACTAGGAGTGACAAGTGGGAAAAGGAGAGACAAGGAGGGACAATGACGGACAAGGAGGAACAAGGAGGGACAAGGAGTGGCAATGAGGGAAAAGGAGTGACATGGAGGGACAAGGAGAGTGAAGGAGGGAGAAGGAGGGACATGGAGGGACAAGGTGGGACAAGGAGGGACATGGAGGGACAAGGTGGGACAAGGTGGGACAATAATGGACAAGGAGTTACAATGAGGTTCAAGGAGGGTCAAGGAGTGGCAATGAGTGGCAAGGAGGGACAAGAACGGACAAGGAGGAACAAAGAAGGACAAGGAGGGACAAGAAGGGACAAGGAGGGACAATTATGGACAAGCAGGAATAAGGAGGAGCAAGGAGGGACTAGGAGTGACAAGTGGGAAAAGGAGAGACAAGGAGGGACAATGACGGACAAGGAGGAACAAGGAGGGACAAGGAGTGGCAATGAGGGAAAAGGAGGAACAAAGAGGGACAAGGAGGGACAATGATGGACAAGGTGGAACAAGGAGGGACAGGGAGGGACAATGAGGGACAAGGAGGGACAAGGTGTGGCAATGAGGAACAAAGAGGGACAAGGAGGGACATGGAGGTACAAGGAGGGACAAGGAGGGCCAAGGAGGGTCACGAAGGAAAAAGTAGTGACAGGGCGGGTCAAGGAGGGATAAGGTTGGGCAATGATGGACAAGGAGGGAAAAGCAGAGACAAGGAGGGACAATGAGGTACAAGGAGGGACAAGGAGGAACAAGGAGTGCCAAGGAGGGACAAGGAGTGACAAGGCTGGTAAGGGGGGGTCACGAAGGGAAAAGTAGTGACAGGGCGGGTCAAGGACGGTCACGGAGTGTCAAGGAGGGTCACGGAGTATCAAGGAGGGATAAGGTTGAGCAATGATGGACAAGGAGGGACAAGGAGTGACAAGGAGGGAGAAGGAGGGACAAGGAGGGACAAGGAGTGACAAGGAGTGTCATGGCGGGATAAGGAGGGACAACAAGGATAAGGAGGGAAAAGGAGTGACAAGGAGGGACAAGCAGGGACAATGTGGGACAAGGAGTGACAATAATGGACAAGGAGTTACAATGAGGTACAAGGAGGGTCAAGGAGTGGCAATGAGTGGCAATGACGGACAAGGAGGGACAAGGAAGGACAAGGAGGGACAAGAAGGGACAAAGAGGGACAAGGATTGACAAGGAGGGACTATGAGGGACAAGGAGGAACAAGCTGGGACAATGAGGGTCAAGAAGGGACAAGGAGGGACAGGGATTGAGTAGGAGGGACAAGGAGGGACAAGCAGGGCCAAGGAGGGGTAATGAGGGACAAGGAGTGCCAAGGAGGGACAAGGAGGGTCAAGCAGGGACAATGTGGGACAAGGAGTGACAATAATGGACAAGGAGTTACAATGAGGTTCAAGGAGGGTCAAGGAGTGGCAATGAGTGGCAAGGAGGGACAAGAACGGACAAGGAGGAACAAAGAAGGACAAGGAGGGACAAGAAGGGACATGGAGGTACAAGGAGGGACAAGGAGGGACAATTATGGACAAGGAGGAATAAGGAGGAGCAAGGAGGGACTAGGAGTGACAAGTGGGAAAAGGAGTGACAAGGAGGGACAATGACGGACAAGGAGGAACAAGGAGGGACAAGGAGTGGCAATGAGGGAAAAGGAGGAACAAAGAGGGACAAGGAGGGACAATGATGGACAAGGTGGAACAAGGAGGGACAGGGAGGGACAATGAGGGACAAGGAGGGACAAGGTGTGACAATGAGGAACAAAGAGGGACAAGGAGGGACAAGGAGTGGCAATGAGGGAAAAGGAGGAACAAAGAGGGACAAGGAGGGACAATGATGGACAAGGTGGAACAAGGAGGGACAGGGAGGGACAAGGAGGGACAAGGAGGGGCAATGTGGGACACGCAGCGGCAAGGAGGGGCAAGGAGGGAAAATGAGGGACAAGGAGTGACAAGGAGGGAAAAGGAGGGACAAGGAGTGACAAGGAGGGAAAAAGAGGGACAAGGAGTGACAAGGAGGGAAAAGGAGTGACAAGGAGGAATAATGAGGGGCAATGAGAGACAATGAGGGGCAATGAGGGACAATGAGGGACAAGCAAGGACAAGCAGGGATAAGTAGGGACAAGGAGGGACATTAAGGGACAAGGAGGGAAAAGGAGGGAAAAGGAGGGAAAAGGAGTGACATGGAGGGACAAGGAGAGTGAAGGAGGGAGAAGGAGGGACATGGAGGGACAAGGTGGGACAAGGAGGGACATGGAGGGACAAGGTGGGACAAGGTGGGACAATAATGGACAAGGAGTTACAATGAGGTTCAAGGAGGCTCAAGGAGTGGCAATGAGTGGCAAGGAGGGACAAGAACGGACAAGGAGGAACAAAGAAGGACAAGGAGGGACAAGAAGGGACAAGGAGGGACAATTATGGACAAGGAGGAATAAGGAGGAGCAAGGAGGGACTAGGAGTGACAAGTGGGAAAAGGAGAGACAAGGAGGGACAATGACGGACAAGGAGGAACAAGGAGGGACAAGGAGTGGCAATGAGGGAAAAGGAGGAACAAAGAGGGACAAGGAGGGACAATGATGGACAAGTTGGAACAAGGAGGGACAGGGAGGGACAATGAGGGACAAGGAGGGACAAGGTGTGGCAATGAGGAACAAAGAGGGACAAGGAGGGACATGGAGGTACAAGGAGGGACAAGGAGGGCCAAGGAGGGTCACGAAGGAAAAAGTAGTGACAGGGCGGGTCAAGGAGGAATAAGGTTGGGCAATGATGGACAAGGAGGGAAAAGCAGAGACAAGGAGGGACAATGAGGTACAAGGAGGGACAAGGAGGAACAAGGAGTGCCAAGGAGGGACAAGGAGTGACAAGGCTGGTAAGGGGGGGTCACGAAGGGAAAAGTAGTGACAGGGCGGGTCAAGGACGGTCACGGAGTGTCAAGGAGGGTCACGGAGTATCAAGGAGGGATAAGGTTGAGCAATGATGGACAAGGAGGGACAAGGAGTGACAAGGAGGGACAAGGAGGGACAAGGAGTGACAAGGAGTGTCATGGCGGGATAAGGAGGGACAACAAGGATAAGGAGGGAAAAGGAGTGACAAGGAGGGACAAGCAGGGACAATGTGGGACAAGGAGTGACAATAATGGACAAGGAGTTACAATGAGGTACAAGGAGGGTCAAGGAGTGGCAATGAGTGGCAATGACGGACAAGGAGGGACAAGGAAGGACAAGGAGGGACAAGAAGGGACAAAGAGGGACAAGGATTGACAAGGAGGGACTATGAGGGACAAAGAGGAACAAGCTGGGACAATGAGGGTCAAGAAGGGATAAGGAGGGACAGGGATTGAGTAGGAGGGACAAGGAGGGACAAGCAGGGCCAAGGAGGGGTAATGAGGGACAAGGAGTGCCAAGGAGGGACAAGGAGGGTCAAGCAGGGACAATGTGGGACAAGGAGTGACAATAATGGACAAGGAGTTACAATGAGGTTCAAGGAGGGTCAAGGAGTGGCAAGGAGGGACAAGAACGGACAAGGAGGAACAAAGAAGGACAAGGAGGGACAAGAAGGGACATGGAGGTACAAGGAGGGACAATTATGGACAAGGAGGAATAAGGAGGAGCAAGGAGGGACTAGGGGGACAAGGAGGGGCAATGTGGGACACGCTGCGGCAAGGAGGGGCAAGGAGGGAAAATGAGGGACAAGGAGTGACAAGGAGGGAAAAGGAGGGACAAGGAGTGACAAGGAGGGAAAAAGAGGGACAAGGAGTGACAAGGAGGGAAAAGGAGTGACAAGGAGGAATAATGAGGGGCAATGAGAGACAATGAGGGGCAATGAGGGACAATGAGGGACAAGCAAGGACAAGCAGGGATAAGTAGGGACATTAAGGGACAAGGAGTGACAAGGAGGGAAAAGGAGTGACATGGAGGGACAAGGAGAGTGAAGGAGGGAGAAGGAGGGACATGGAGGGACAAGGTGGGACAAGGAGGGACATGGAGGGACAAGGTGGGACAAGGTGGGACAATAATGGACAAGGAGTTACAATGAGGTTCAAGGAGGGTCAAGGAGTGGCAATGAGTGGCAAGGAGGGACAAGAACGGACAAGGAGGAACAAAGAAGGACAAGGAGGGACAAGAAGGGACAAGGAGGGACAATTATGGACAAGGAGGAATAAGGAGGAGCAAGGAGGGACTAGGAGTGACAAGTGGGAAAAGGAGAGACAAGGAGGGACAATGACGGACAAGGAGGAACAAGGAGGGACAAGGAGTGGCAATGAGGGAAAAGGAGGAACAAAGAGGGACAAGGAGGGACAATGATGGACAAGGTGGAACAAGGAGGGACAGGGAGGGACAATGAGGGACAAGGAGGGACAAGGTGTGGCAATGAGGAACAAAGAGGGACAAGGAGGGACATGGAGGTACAAGGAGGGACAAGGAGGGCCAAGGAGGGTCACGAAGGAAAAAGTAGTGACAGGGCGGGTCAAGGAGGGATAAGGTTGGGCAATGATGGACAAGGAGGAAAAAGCAGAGACAAGGAGGGACAATGAGGTACAAGGAGGGACAAGGAGGAACAAGGAGTGCCAAGGAGGGACAAGGAGTGACAAGGCTGGTAAGGGGGGGTCACGAAGGGAAAAGTAGTGACAGGGCGGGTCAAGGACGGTCACGGAGTGTCAAGGAGGGTCACGGAGTATCAAGGAGGGATAAGGTTGAGCAATGATGGACAAGGAGGGACAAGGAGTGACAAGGAGGGAGAAGGAGGGACAAGGAGGGACAAGGAGTGACAAGGAGTGTCATGGCGGGATAAGGAGGGACAACAAGGATAAGGAGGGAAAAGGAGTGACAAGGAGGGACAAGCAGGGACAATGTGGGACAAGGAGTGACAATAATGGACAAGGAGTTACAATGAGGTACAAGGAGGGTCAAGGAGTGGCAATGACGGACAAGGAGGGACAAGGAAGGACAAGGAGGGACAAGAAGGGACAAAGAGGGACAAGGATTGACAAGGAGGGACTATGAGGGACAAGGAGGAACAAGCTGGGACAATGAGGGTCAAGAAGGGACAAGGAGGGACAGGGATTGAGTAGGAGGGACAAGGAGGGACAAGCAGGGCCAAGGAGGGGTAATGAGGGACAAGGAGTGCCAAGGAGGGTCAAGCAGGGACAATGTGGGACAAGGAGTGACAATAATGGACAAGGAGTTACAATGAGGTTCAAGGAGGGTCAAGGAGTGGCAATGAGTGGCAAGGAGGGACAAGAACGGACAAGGAGGAACAAAGAAGGACAAGGAGGGACAAGAAGGGACATGGAGGTACAAGGAGGGACAAGGAGGGACTATTATGGACAAGGAGGAATAAGGAGGATTCAAGGAGGGACTAGGAGTGACAAGTGGGAAAAGGAGAGACAAGGAGGGACAATGACGGACAAGGAGGAATAAGGAGGGACAAGGAGTGGCAATGAGGGACAAGGAGGAACAAAGAGGGACAAGGAGGGACAATGATGGACAAGGTGGAACAAGGAGGGACATGGAGGTACAAGGAGGGACAAGGAGTGACAAGGAGGGCCAAGGAGGGTCACGAAGGAAAAAGTAGTGACAGGGCGGGTCAAGGAGGGATAAGGTTGGGCAATGATGGACAAGGAGGGAAAAGCAGAGACAAGGAGGGACAATGAGGTACAAGGAGGGACAAGGAGGAACAAGGAGTGCCAAGGAGGGACACGGAGTGACAAGGCGGGTAAGGGGGGGTCACGAAGGGAAAAGTAGTGACAGGGCGGGTCAAGGACGGTCACGGAGTGTCAAGGAGGGTCACGGAGTATCAAGGAGGGATAAGGTTGAGCAATGATGGACGGACAAGGAGGGACAAGGAATGACAAGGAGGGAGAAGGAGGACAAGGAGGGACAAGGAGTGACAAGGAGTGTCATGGCGGGATAAGGAGGGACAACAAGGATAAGGAGGGAAAAGGAGTGACAAGGAGGGACAAGCAGGGACAATGTGGGACAAGGAGTGACAATAATGGACAAGGAGTTACAATGAGGTACAAGGAGGGTCAAGGAGTGGCAATGAGTGGCAATGACGGACAAGGAGGGACAAGGAAGGACAAGGAGGGACAAGAAGGGACAAAGAGGGACAAGGATTGACAAGGAGGGACTATGAGGGACAGGGAGGAACAAGCTGACAATGAGGACAAGAAGGGACAAGGAGGGACAGGGATTGAGTAGGAGGGACAAGGAGGGACAAGCAGGGCCAAGGAGGGGTAATGAGGGACAAGGAGGGAAAAGGAGGGACAAGCAGGGACAATGATGGACAATGAGGGGCAATGAGGGACAATGAGGGGCAAGGTTGGGCAATGAGGGACAAGGAGTGGCAATGACTGGCAATGAGGGGCAATGAGGTACAAGGACGGACACGGAGGGACACGGATGGAAAAGGAGGGACAAGGAGGGACAAGGAAGGACACGGAGGGTCAGTGAGCGACAAAGAGGGACAAGGAGGGGCAATGAGTGACAAGGAGGGACAAGAAGGGCCAAGGAGAGACAAGGAGGGACAAGGAGGGACACGGAGGGACAAGGTGGGACCAGGAGGGACAAGGAGTGGCAATGAGGGACAAGGACGGAAAAGGAGCGACAAGGAGGGAAAAGGAGGGACAATGAGGGACAAGGAGGGACAAGGATTGACAAGGAGGAACAAGCTGGGACAGGGAGGGACAGGGAGGGAGTAGGAGGGACAAGAAGTGACAAGCATGAACAAGCAGGGAAAAGGAGGGACACGAAGGGACAAGGTGAGACAAGGTTGGGCAATGAGGGACAAGGAGTGGCAATGAGGGACAATGAGGTACAATGAGGGACAATGAGGGGCACGGAGGGACAAGGTTGGGCAATAAGGGACAAGGAGTGGAAAGGAGTGACACGAAGGGACAAGGAGGGACACGGAGGGTCAGTGAGCGACAAAGAGGGACAAGGAGGGGCAATGAGTGACAAGGACGGAAAAGGAGCGACAAGGAGGGAAAAGGAGGGACAATGAGGGACAATGAGGGACAAGGAGGGACAATGATTGACAAGGAGGGACTATGAGGGACAAGGAGGAACAAGCTGGGACAATGAGGGACAAGAAGGGACAAGGAGGGACAGGGAGGGACTAGGAGGGACAAGAAGTGACAAGCATGGACAATCAGGGACAAGGAGGGAAAAGGAGGGACACGAAGGGACAAGGAGTGACAATGATGGACAATGAGAGGCAATGAGGGACAATGAGGGACACGGTGGGACAAGGTTGGGCAATGAGGGACAAGGAGTGGCTATGAGGGGCAATGAGGTACAATGAGGGACAATGAGGGGCACGGAGGGACAAGGTTGGGCAATGAGGGACAAGGAGTGGAAAGGAGGGACACGAAGGAACAAGGAGGGACAATGATGGACAATGAGGGGCAATGAGGGACAAGGTTGGGCAATGAGGGACAAGGAGTGGCAATGAGGGGCAATGAGGTACAAGGACGGACACGGATGGAAAAGGAGGAACAATGAGGGACAAGAACGGACAAGGACGGACAAGGAGGGACAACGTGGGACCAGGAGGGACAATGAGGGACAAACAGGAACAAGCAGGGACAAGGAGGGTCAAGGATGGACAAGGGGGGTCAAGGAGGGACATGGATGGACGCGGCAATGAGGGACACGGAGGGACAAGGTTGGGCAATGAGGGACAAGGAGTGACAATGAGGGGCAATGAGGTACAAGGACGGACACGGAGGCACACGGATGGAAAAGGAGGGACAATAAGGGACATAGACGGACAAGGAGGGACCAGTAGGAGTAAGGAGGGACAAGGAATGACAAGGAGGGTCAATGAGAGGCAATGAGGGACAAGGAGGGACAATTAGGGACAAGGAGGGACAAGGTGGGACCAGGAGGGACAATGAGGGACACGGAGGGACAAGGTTGGGCAATGAGGGACAAGGAGTGGCAATGAGGTACAAGGACGGACACGGAGGGACACGGATGGAAAAGGAGGGACAATGAGGGACAAGAACGGACAAGGGCGGACAAGGAGGAACAAGCAGGGACAAGAAGGGACAAGGAGCGACACGGAGGGACAGGGAGGGAAAAGGATAGTCACGGAGGGTCAAGGAGGGACGAGGATGAACAAGGAGGGACACGGAGGGACAAGGTTGGGAAATGAGGGACAAGGAGGGACAACGAGTGGCAATGAGGGCAATTAGGGACAAGTAGGGAAAAAGAGGGACAATGGTGGGACAAGGAAGGAAAAGGAGGAACACGGAGTGACAAAGTGGGACAATGAGGGACAAGCAGGGACAAGGTGGGACAAGGAGGTTCAAGGATGGACAAGGGGGGTCAAGGAGGGACATGGATGGACGCGGCAATGAGGGACACGGAGGGACAAAATCACGTAAGTAAACGCCATTTAATCACGTTATTTGTGTTACTTTGTGTGTTTGTTGCTTGCCATACTACACAGGCTTCTCATAAGACTCCGTCTTTGAGAACCTAACGAGTCCACCATCCTGACATGATCTCGTCCATGGTCCTTCGAAACCCACTAAAAGAAACCACTTTACACATTAATAATCATTAATTAATTTATTAACATTGTGGTGTTTAGACAAAGTCAATCAGTTTTCGCAATTGCTTTGTTTGTTACACGCATTGTTGATAGTTTGGGTACTTCGGTCACAATTTTTTACAAAGTAGTACAGAAAAAATACAAAAACTATATATACTGACAACAACGAACCAAGACAATTAGTAGCCGGAATGAATGTTTGCATCATTTGAAATATTAAAATTTGAATATTTGGTTTCATCCTATTTTGGTTGCTGCACTGTGTATTGGTATTGAGAAAACTTACTTTATAAATAACTGTTTAATATGCAATTTCAAAAAGGCATTTAATACCACTTTACAGCTTCTATGAGACACACTGGATTTTCAGATATACAAATATCCCACCGTTCTTAAACGAATATATTAGAATATTCAAAACAAGGGAAGATATTTTTGCAATTACATTCAATATTGACTTACCACATCAAGCACTTGAGGCATATAATAAAACATTACATTTAACGGAAGAAAACCGAAAAATTTTCATTTCAGGTCAGATATAGAATTGGAGAAAGTATTTGATAAAAAAGATGCTAGAATATAGAAACAAATACCGAAGGAATGAGGAAATAAATACGAAATTTATGAAGAAGGACAGAACAGAAAACACTAGTAAGATAAAACAAGTAAAGACAAGTAAAATAAATGACAGGAAATACAAGAAAGACGGAAAAACAACTTTGTGTAAAGACCAATTCATTAAAAGAAAGAATATTTCCAGATCTTCGGAAGTACTTACTGACGGTCATACATATGCTATTTGCACATAAACTGATAATAACTGACTTAAACCAAGGTTGTTAACGATCGATCGCGTCCTGTCGTTGATGACATCGATTTGGGCTTTGGAATCGAAACCGTCAGTGTTTTTATTAAAAATCACGTAAGTAAACGCCATTTAATCACGTTATTTGTGTTACTTTGTGTGTTTGTTGCTTGCCATACTACACAGGCTTCTCATAAGACTCCGTCTTTGAGAACCTAACGAGTCCACCATCCTGACATGATCTCGTTCATGGTCCTTCGAAACCCACTAAAAGAAACCACTTTACACATTAATAATCATTAATTAATTTATTAACATTGTGGTGTTTAGACAAAGTCAATCAGTTTTCGCAATTGCTTTGTTTGTTACACGCATTGTTGATAGTTTGGGTACTTCGGTCACAATTTTTTACAAAGTAGTACAGAAAAAATACAAAAATAATTCGTACTTTTAATAGGTAAACGGGGCAAAGGGGATAAAAAAGGTACCAACAACACGGATGACGCTACAATATTGAAATTCGGTGTGTATATTCGTTTTACAGCGCAGATCACTGACAAGAAGGCGTTTTTTGAAATTTGTGCTTTAAAGGGATTACATGGGATACAAATTGTACCACATCCCAGACCAAACGACTGGGCCTAGAATCATGAAATTCGGAACGGGCATTACTTTTACAGCACGACTGTGACTAAGAAAATAGTTTTCAAAATTCGTACTTTATGCGATTGCAAAATTTGGACTTTTAGGGATGAAATTGGGTATGAAGTTCGGTTTGTACATGCATAGAAAAACAAAATTAATGGATTTATCGAAATTCGTACCTTTTTATATCCGAATGGTACCAACAACATGGCTGAAACTAGAATCATGAAATTCGGTGTATATATTAATGTTTTTTCAATATTTATGCGTTGAAGTAGAACTTGGAACAAAAAACGATAAAAATGGTACCCACCTTGGTATCGATTTAGGTATATATGTACAAAAAGATAGTGTCAAATGTATACTATAAAGGGGGAAGCGAATCAAAAGAGGTTCAAATGGTACCAACCAAATTGGGGGAATCGGGATAAAGATGGTACAAACCAATGTTTTCAGCTAGAATATGAAAAGGCTATTAAATGTGTGTATATTTCTCCGAGTACGTAGACGTTGAAGATAACTTATTTTTTCGAAATTTGTATGTTTAAGGGAGCAAGCGGCACAGGGAGAGTTCTGTGTGATCATTATAGTCATTATCCCCAGCTAAATAAAAAATGTTTGTTGTATTTATATGTTCCGATTACAATTCATCGGTATAGCAGTTATATGTAAGGGTTTTAATTTTAACTTGGATAGGGACTACAAAGGGCGTTCCAAAAGCAAAAATATTTTATAGGTTTCAATATTTATACGTTTAAGTAGAACTTGGAACAAAAATCGATTAAAATGGTACCCACCTTGGTATCGATTTAGGTATATATGTACAAAAAGATAGTGTCAAATGTATACTATAAAGGGGGAAGCGAATCAAAAGTGGTTCAAATGGTACCAACCAAATTGAGGGAATCGGGATAAAGATGGTACAAACCAATGTTTTCAGCTAGAATATGAAAAGGCTATTAAATGTGTGTATATTTCTCCGAGTACGTAGACGTGCAAGATAACTTATTTTTTCGAAATTTGTATGTTTAAGGGAGCAAGCGGCACAGGGCGAGTTCTGTGTGATCATTATAGTCATTATCCCCAGCTAAATAAAAAATGTTTGTTGTATTTATATGTTCCGATTACAATTCATCGGTATAGCAGTTATATGTAAGGGTTTTAATTTTAGCTTGGATAGGGACTACAATGTGAAAATATTGCTAATATAATATTTAGGTTTAATTTTTCGTATGTACGGGTCGTTTATTTTGGAATATCGACTATACGTGTGGGGGTAAAATAAGATGTATATCAATTTCCCCCATCTCCGAATTTAAAATAAGTTTGGAAAAAAATACTATGTGCAGAGTCTGAATAACTTCTTTAAGTACCTTCCAGAGTTTTCGTGTATACCAGCGAGCCAGACGGACGTGAAAGGGACGTGGGACATACTTATGGTTTTAAATCTCTCCTTCAATGCGTTACACTTTTTTCTCTCCCAAATGATATATACGTTCCTACTCTGTAGTGAGGGTATAATTTTCACAGCTTTATATGATTTTTGTAAAAAATTGTTTGCATTTTGTGCCTATAAATTAAACTATTGACTACGTATAAATGGATGGCACAGTGTAAATGGATCTTTTTTTAATGTGTATAAGGTGTATAAGTCGAATCGAAAAGTTAGTGTGAATATACCGCTGAATACGTAGTTGCGCAAAGTAAAACGATTTTTCAAAAGTTGTGAGCGTTTACAAACGATTTACCCTGAAAGTGATATCCTTAGACTAAGGCAATTTCAAAATATAAAAAAACAGTTTGAATACCGAGACAAAATACTGTCAATACCACCCCACTTAAAAAATTTCTGCGTACGAAGTAGCGGGTACTTGCTAGTTTAATATATTTACATTGTGGTGTTTAGACAAAGCCAATCAGTTTTCGTAATAACTTTGCGGTCACACTTTTTTACCAAGTAGTACATGGATGGACGCGGCAATGAGGGACACGGAGGGACAAGTTTGGGAAATGAGAGACAAGGGGGACAAGAAGGGACAAGGAGTGTCAATGAGGGGCAGTGGGGGGCAATGAGGTTCAAGGACGGACAAGGAGCGAGGAGGGAAAAGGAGAGAAAAGAACGGACAAGAATGGACAAGGAGGGACCAGTAGGGACAAGGAATGACACGGAGGGTCAATGAGGGACAAGGAGGGACAAGGAGGGGCAAGGAGAGACAAGGAGGGACAAGGATGTACAAGGAGGGACAAAGAGTGATAAAGAGGGACATGAGCGACAACGAGGGAAAAGGAGGATAATGAGGGACAATGATGGACAAGGAGGGACAATGAGAGACAAGGTCGGGTAATGAGGGACAAGGAGGAAAGGCAGGACAAGGAGGAAAGGCAGGACAAGGATGGACAAGGAGTGGAAATGAGGTGCAATGAGGGACAAGGAGGGTCAAGGAGAGACAATGAGGGAACAGGATGGGGCAATGATGGACAAGGAGTGGCAATGGTGGGCAATGAGGTTCAAGCAGGGACAAAGAGGGACAAGGATGGACAAGGAGGTAGAAGGAGGTACAATGAGGGACAAGGAGGGACAATGATGGACAAGGAGGAAGAAGGATGAACAAGGAGGGACAAGGAGGAACAAGGAGGAACAAGGAGGAGCAAGGAGTGACAAGTGGGAAAAGGAGTGACAAGGAGGGACAAGGAGGAACAAGGAGGGACAAGGTGGGACAAGGAGTGGCAATGAGTGGCAATGAGGGACAATGATGGACAAGGAGGAACAAGGAGGAGCAAGGAGTGACAAGTGGGAAAAGGAGCGAAAAGGAGTGACATGGAGGGACAAGAAGGGATAATGAGGGACACGCAGCGGCAAGGAGTGACAAGGAGGGACAAGAAGGGAAAAGGAGGGACAAGGAGTGACAAGGAGGGAAAAGGAGTGACAAGGAGGGACAACAAGGGAAAAGGATTGACAAGGAGGGACAATGAGGGAAAAGGAAGGAAAAGGAGCGACAAGGAGGGACAATGTGGGACAAGGAGTGTCATGGAGCGTCAAGGAGAGACAATGAGGGGCAAGGAGTGACAACTAGGGACAAGGATGGACAAGGAGTGACAAGGAGTGACAAGGATTGACAAGGAGTGACAAGGAGTGACAAGGAGGGAAAATGAGGGAGAAGGAGGGACAATGTGGGAAAAGGACGGAAAGGAGTGACAAGGAGGGACAAGAAGAGATAATGAGGGACAATGAGGGAAAATGAGGGAGAAGGAGGGACAATGTGGGAAAAGGACGGAAAGGAGCGAAAAGGACTGACAAGGAGGGACAGGAAGGGATAATGAGGGACAATGAGGGGCAATGTGGGACACGCAGCGGCAAGGAGGGGCAAGGAGGGAAAATGAGGGACAAGGAGGGACAAGGAGGGACAAGGAGGGAAAAGAAGTGACAAGGAGGGGCAATGAGAGACAATGAGGGGCAATGAGGGACAGGCAAGGACCAGCAGGGATAAGGAGGGACAAGGAGGGACATTAAGGGACAAGGAGTGACAAGGAGGGCCAAGGAGGGAAAAGGAGGGACAATAAGGGACAGTAAGGGACAATGAGTGACAAGGAGGGCCAAGGAGTGACAAGGAGGGAAAATGAGGGAGAAGGAGGAACAATGTGGGAAAAGGACGGAAAGGAGCCAAAAGGAGTGACAAGGAGGGACAAGAAGGGATAATGAGGGACAATGAGGGGCAATGTGGGACACGCAGCGGCAAGGAGGGGCAAGGAGGGACAAGGAGGGAAAATGAGGGACAAGGAGGGAAAAGGAGTGACAAGGAGGGATAATGAGAGGCAATGAGAGACAATGAGGGGCAATGAGGGACAAGCAAGGACAAGCAGGGATAAGGAGGGACAAGGAGTGACAAGGAGGACCAAGGATGGAAAAGGATTGACAAGGAGGGACAATAAGGGCCAATAAGGTACAGTAAGGGACAATGAGTGACATGGAGGGCCAAGGAGGGAAAAGGAGTGACAAGGAGGGACAAGGAGGGACATGGAGGGACAAGGCGGGACAAGGTGGGACAAGGTGGGACAAGGAGGAACAAGTAGGCACAAGGAGGGAAAAGGAGTGCCAACGAGGGAAAAGGAGTGACAAGGCGGGTCAAGGAGGGTCACGAAGGGAAAAGTAGTGACAGGGCGGGTCAAGGAGGGTCACGGAGTGTCAAGGAGGGTCACGGAGTATCAAGGAGGAATAATGTTGGGCAATGATGGACAAAGAGGGACAAGGAGTGACAAGGAGGGACAAGGAGTTACAAGGAGGGTCAAGGCGGGATAAGGAGACAACAAGGTTAAGGAGGCAAAAGGAGTGACAAGGAGGGACAAGGAGTGCCAAGGAGGGACAAGGAGGGTCAAGCAGGGACAATGTGGGACAAGGAGTGACAATAATGGACAAGGAGTTACAATGAGGGTCAAGGAGTGGCAATGAGGGACAAGGAGGGACAAGAAGGGAAATGGAAGTACAAGGAGGGACAAGGAGGAGCAAGGAGGGACTAGGAGTGACAAGTGGGAAAAGGAGGGAAAAGGAGAGACAAGGAGGGACAATGACGGACAATGAGGAACAAGGAGGGACAAGGAGTGGCAATGAGTGGCAATGAGGGACAAGGAGGAACAAAGAGGGACAAGGAGGGACAAGGAGGAACAAGGAGGGACAGGGAGGGACAATGAGGGACAAGGAGGGACAAGGAGTGGCAATGAGGAACAAAGAGGGACAAGGAGGGACATGGAGGTACAAGGAGGGACAAGGAGTGACAAGGAGGGCCAAGGAGGGTCACGAAGGAAAAAGTAGTGACAGGGCGGGTCAAGGAGGGTCACGGAGTGACAAGAAGGGATAAGGTTGGGCAATGATGGACAAGGAGTGACAAGGAGGGAAAAGGAGGGACAAGGAGGGAAAAGGAGTGACAAGGAGGAATAATGAGGGGCAATGAGAGACAATGAGGGGCAATGAAGGACAATGAGGGACAAGCAAAGACAAGCAGGGATAAGGAGGGACAAGGAGGGACATTAAGGGACAAGGAGTGACAAGGAGGGAAAAGGAGGGAAAAGGAGGGAAAAGGAGTGACATGGAGGGACAAGGAGGGTGAAGGAGGGAGAAGGAGGGACATGGAGGGACAAGGTGGGACAAGGAGGGACATGGAGGGACAAGGTGGGACAAGGTGGGACAATAATGGACAAGGAGTTACAATGAGGTTCAAGGAGGGTCAAGGAGTGGCAATGAGTGGCATGGAGGGACAAGAACGGACAAGGAGGAACAAAGAAGGACAAGGAGGGACAAGAAGGGACAAGGAGGGACAAGGAGGGACAAGGAGGGACAATTATGGACAAGGAGGAATAAGGAGGAGCAAGGAGGGACTAGGAGTGACAAGTGGGAAAAGGAGAGACAAGGAGGGACAATGACGGACAAGGAGGAACAAGGAGGGACAAGGAGTGGCAATGAGTGGCAATGAGGGAAAAGGAGGAACAAAGAGGGACAAGGAGGGACAATGATGGACAAGGAGGGACAGGGAGGGACAATGAGGGACAAGGAGGGAAAAGGTGTGGCAATGAGGAACAAAGAGGGACAAGGAGGGACATGGAGGTACAAGGAGGGACAAGGAGGGCCAAGGAGGGTCACGAAGGAAAAAGTAGTGACAGGGCGGGTCAAGGAGGGATAAGGTTGGGCAATGATGGACAAGGAGGGAAAAGCAGAGACAAGGAGGGACAATGAGGTACAAGGAGGGACAAGGAGGAACAAGGAGTGCCAAGGAGGGACAAGGAGTGACAAGGCGGGTAAGGGGGGTCACGAAGGGAAAAGTAGTGACAGGGCGGGTCAAGGACGGTCACGGAGTGTCAAGGAGGGTCACGGAGTATCAAGGAGGGATAAGGTTGAGCAATGATGGACAAGGAGCGACAAGGAGGGAGAAGGAGGGACAAGGAGGGACAAGGAGGGACAAGGAGTGACAAGGAGTGTCATGGCGGGATAAGGAGGGACAACAAGGATAAGGAGGGAAAAGGAGGGACAAGCAGGGACAATGTGGGACAAGGAGTGACAATAATGGACAAGGAGTTACAATGAGGTACAAGGAGGGTCAAGGAGTGGCAATGAGTGGCAATGACGGACAAGGAGGGACAAGGAAGGACAAGGAAGGACAAGGAGGGACAAGAAGGGACAAAGAGGGACAAGGATTGACAAGGAGGGACTATGAGGGACAAGGAGGAACAAGCTGGGACAATGAGGGACAAGAAGGGACAAGGAAGGACAAGGAGGGACAAGAAGGGACAAAGAGGGACAAGGATTGACAAGGAGGGACTATGAGGGACAAGGAGGAACAAGCTGGGACAATGAGGGACAAGAAGGGACAAGGAGGGACAGGGATTGAGTAGGAGGGACAAGGAGGGACAAGCAGGGCCAAGGAGGGGTAATGAGGGACAAGGAGGGAAAAGGAGGGACAAGCAGGGACAATGATGGACAATGAGGGACAATGAGGGACAAGGTTGGGCAATGAGGGACAAGGAGTGGCAATGACTGGCAATGAGGGGCAATGAGGTACAAGGACGGACACGGAGGGACACGGATGGAAAAGGAGGGACAAGGAGGGACAAGGAGGGACAAGGAAGGACACGGAGGGTTAGTGAGCGACAAAGAGGGACAAGGAGGGGCAATGAGTGACAAGGAGGGGCAATGAGTGACAAGGAGGGACAAGAAGGGCCAAGGAGAGACAAGGAGGGACAAGGAGGGACACGGAGGGACAAGGTGGGACCAGGAGGGACAAGGAGTGGCAATGAGGGACAAGGACGGAAAAGGAGCGACAAGGAGGGAAAAGGAGGGACAATGAGGGACAATGAGGGACAAGGAGGGACAAGGATTGACAAGGAGGAACAAGCTGGGACAGGGAGGGACAGGTAGGGAGTAGGAGGGACAAGAAGTGACAAGCATGAACAAGCAGGGAAAAGGAGGGACACGAAGGGACAAGGTGGGACAAGGTTGGGCAATGAGGGACAAGGAGGTACAATGAGGGACAATGAGGGACAATGAGGGACAATGAGGGGCACGGAGGGACAAGGTTGGGCAATAATGGACAAGGAGTGGAAAGGAGGGACACGAAGGGACACGGAGGGTCAGTGAGCGACAAAGAGGGACAAGGAGGGGCAATGAGTGACAAGGACGGAAAAGGAGCGACAAGGAGGGAAAAGGAGGGACAATGAGGGACAATGAGGGACAATGAGGGACAATGAGGGACAATGAGGGACAAGGAGGGACAATGATTGACAAGGAGGGACTATGAGGGACAAGGAGGAACAAGCTGGGACAATGAGGGACAAGAAGGGACAGGGAGGGACTAGGAGGGACAAGAAGTGACAAGCATGGACAAGGAGGGAAAAGGGGGACACGAAGGGACAAGGAGGGACAATGATGGACAATGAGAGGCAATGAGGGACAATGAGGGACACGGTGGGACAAGGTTGGGCAATGAGGGACAAGGAGTGGCTATGAGGGGCAATGAGGTACAATGAGGGACAATGAGGGGCACGGAGGGTCAAGGTTGGGCAATGAGGGACAAGGAGTGGAAAGGAGGGACACGAAGGAACAAGGAGGGACAATGATGGACAATGAGGGGCAATGAGGGACAATGAGGGACAATGAGGGACAAGGTTGGGCAATGAGGGACAAGGAGTGGCAATGAGGGGCAATGAGGTACAAGGACGGACACGGATGGAAAAGGAGGAACAATGAGGGACAAGAACGGACAAGGAGGGACAACGTGGGACCAGGAGGGACAATGAGGGACAAACAGGAACAAGCAGGGACAAGGAGGGTCAAGGATGGACAAGGGGGGTGAAGGAGGGACATGGATGGACGCGGCAATGAGGGACACGGAGGGACAAGGTTGGGCAATGAGGGACAAGGAGTGACAATGAGGGGCAATGAGGTACAAGGACGGACACGGAGGCACACGGATGGAAAAGGAGGGACAATAAGGGACATAGACGGACAAGGAGGGACCAGTAGGAGTAAGGAGGGACAAGGAATGACAAGGAGGGTCAATGAGAGGCAATGAGGGACAATGAGGGACAAGGAGGGACAATTAGGGACAAGGTGGGACCAGGAGGGACAATGAGGGACAATGAGGGACACGGAGGGACACGGAGGGACAAGGTTGGGCAATGAGGGACAAGGAGTGGCAATGAGGTACAAGGACGGACACGGAGGGACACGGATGGAAAAGGAGGGACAATGAGGGACAAGAACGGACAAGGGCGGACAAGGAGGAACAAGCAGGGACAAGAAGGGACAAGGAGCGTCACGGAGGGACAGGGAGGGAAAAGGATAGTCACGGAGGGTCAAGGAGGGACGAGGATGAACAAGGAGGGACACGGAGGGACAAGGTTGGGAAATGAGGGACAAGGAGGGACAACGAGTGGCAATGAGGGCAATTAGGGACAAGTAGGGAAAAAGAGGGACAATGGTGGGACAAGGAAGGAAAAGGAGTGACAAGGAGGAACACGGAGTGACAAAGTGGGGCAATGAGGGACAAGCAGGAACAAGCAGGGACAAGGTGGGACAAGGAGTGAGACAAGGCAATGAGGTTCAAGCAGCGACAAAGAGGGACAAGGATGGACAAGGAGCGACAATGAGGTACAATGAGGGACAAGGAGTGGCAATGAGTGGCAATGAGGGACAATGATGGACAATGATGGACAAGGAGGAACAAGGAGGAGCAAGGAGTGACAAGTGGGAAAAGGAGTGACAAGGAGGGACAAGAAGGGATAATGAGGGACACGCAGCGGCAAGGAGTGATAAGGAGGGAAAAGGAGGGAAAAGGAGTGATAAGGAGGGACAAGGAGGGAAAAGGAGTGACAAGGAGGGACAATGAGGGAAAAGGACGGAAAAGGAGCGACAAGGAGGGACAATGTGGGACAAGGAGGAACAAGGAGTGTCATGGAGCGTCAAGGAGGGACAATAAGGGACAAGGTGGGACCAGAAGGGACAATGTTGGGCAATGAGGGACAAGGAGTGGCAATGAGGGGCAATGAGGTACAACGACGGACACGGAGGGACACGGATGGAAAAGGAGGGACAAGAACGGACAAGGGCGGACAAGGAGGAACAAGCAGGGACAAGAAGGGACAAGGCGCGACACGGAGGGACAGGGAGGGATAGGAGGGAAAAGGTTGGTCACGGAGGGTCAAGGATGGACGAGGAGGAGCAAGGAGGGACAACGAGTGGCAATGAGGGCAATTAGGGACAAGTAGGGAAAAAGAGGGACAATGGTGGGACAAGGAAGGAAAAGGAGTGACAAGGAGGAACACGGAGTGACAAAGTGGGGCAATGAGGGACAAGCAGGAACAAGCAGGGACAAGGTGGGACAAGGAGTGAGACAAGGCAATGAGGTTCAAGCAGCGACAAAGAGGGACAAGGATGGACAAGGAGCGACAATGAGGGACAAGGAGTGACAATGATGGACAAGGAGGAAGAAGGATGAACAAGGAGGGACAAGGAGGAACAAGGAGGGACAAGGAGTGACAAGTGGAAAAGGAGTGACAAGGAGGGACAATGATGGACAAGGAGGAACAAGGAGGGACAGGGAGGGACAAGGAGGGACAGGGAGGGACAAGGAGTGGCAATGAGTGGCAATGAGGGACAATGATGGACAAGGAGGAACAAGGAGGAGCAAGGAGTGACAAGTGGGAAAAGGAGCGAAAAGGAGTGACAAGAAGGGATAATGAGGGACACGCAGCGGCAAGGAGTGACAAGGAGGGAAAAGGAGGGACAAGGAGTGACAAGGAGGGATATGGAGTGACAAGGAGGACAATGAGGGAAAAGGACGGAAAAGGAGCGACAAGGAGGGACAATGTGGGACAAGGAGGGACAAGGAGTGTCATGGAGCGTCAAGGAGAGACAATGAGGGACAAGGAGTGACAACTAGGGACAAGGATGGACAAGGAGTGACAAGGAGGGAAAATGAGGGAGAAGGAGGGATAATGTGGGAAAAGGACGGAAAGGAGCGAAAAGGAGTGACAAGGAGGGACAAGAAGGGATAATGAGGGACAATGAGGGGCAATGTGGGACACGCAGCGGCAAGGAGGGGCAAGGAGGGACAAGGAGGGAAAATGAGGGACAAGGAGTGACAAGGAGGGAAAAGGAGGGACAAGGAGTGACAAGGAGGGAAAAGGAGTGACAAGGAGGGATAATGTGGGGCAATGAGAGACAATGAGGGACAAGCAAGGACAAGCAGGGATAAGGAGGGACAAGGAGGGACATTAAGGGACAAGGAGTGACAAGGAGGGCCAAGGAGGGAAAAGGATTGACAAGGAGGGACAATAAGGTACAGTAAGGGACAATGAGTGACAGGGAGGCACAAGGAGGGAAAAGGAGTGCCAACGAGGGAAAAGGAGTGACAAGGCGGGTCAAGGAGGGTCACGAAGGGAAAAGTAGTGACAGGGCGGGTCAAGGAGGGTCACGGAGTGTCAAGGAGGGTCACGGAGTATCAAGGAGGAATAAGGTTGGGCAATGATTGACAAGGAGGGACAAGGAGGGACAAGGAGGGACAAGGAGGGACAAGGAGGGACAAGGAGGGACAAGGAGGGACAAGGAGGGACAAGGAGGGACAAGGAGTGACAAGGAGTGACAAGGAGGGTCAAGGCGGGATAAGGAGGGACAACAAGGATAAGGAGGGAAAAGGAGTGACAAGGAGGGACAAGGAGGGACAAGGAGTGCCAAGGAGGGACAAGGAGGGTCAAGCAGGGACAATGTGGGACAAGGAGTGACAATAATGGACAAGGAATTACAATGAGGTACACGGACGGTCAAGGAGTGTCAATGAGGGACAAGGACGGAAAAGGAGCGACAATGAGGGACAATGAGGGACATTGAGGGACAATGAGGTACATGGAGGGAAAAGGATTGACAAGGAGGGACTATGAGGGACAAGTAGGAACAAGCTGGGACAATGAGAGACAAGAAGGGACAAGGAGGGACAGGGAGGGACAGGGAGGGAGTAGGAGGGACAAGAAGTGACAAGCATGGACAAGCAGGGACAATGAGGGAAAAGGAGGGACACGAAGGGACAAGGAAAGGGAAAGGAGGGACAAGGAATGACAAGGAGGGGCAATGAGCGACAATGAGGGACAAGGAGGGACAACGTGGGACCAGGAGGGACAATGAGGAACAAGCAGGGACCAGGAGGGTCAAGGATGGACAAGGGGGGTCAAGGAGGGACATGGATGGACGCGGTAATGAGGGACACGGAGGGACAAGGAGTGGCTATGAGGGGCAATGAGGTACAAGGACGGACACGGATGGAAAAGGAGGGACATAGACGGACAAGGAGGGACAAGGAGGGACCAGTAGGAGCAAGGAATGACAAGGAGGGTCAATGAGAGGCAATGAGGGACAATAAGGGACAAGGTGGGACCAGGAGGGACAAGGGTGGGCAATGAGGGACAAGGAGTCGCAATGAGGGGCAATGAGGTACAAGGACGGACAAGGGCGGACAAGGAGGAACAAGCAGGGACAATGAGGGACAAGGATGGACAAGGAGGGACAAGGAGTGACAAGGAGGGACAAGGAGGTACAATGAGGGACAAGGAGGGACAATGACGGACAAGGAGGAAGAAGGAGGGACAAGAAGGGACAAGAACGGACAAGGAGGAACAAAGAGGGACAAGGAGGGACAAGGAGGGACATGGAAGTACAAGGAGGGACAATGACGGACAAGGAGGAGCAAGGAGGGACAAGGAGTGACAAGGAGGGACAAGCATGGACAAGCAGGGACAAGGAGGGACAAGGAGGGACAAGGAGGGACAAGGAGGGACAAGGAGTGACAAGGAGGGTCAAGGCGGGATAAGGAGGGACAACAAGGATAAGGAGGGAAAAGGAGTGACACGGATGGAAAAGGAGGGACAATGAGGGACAAGAACGGACAAGGGCGGACAAGGAGGAACAAGCAGGGACAATGAGGGACAAGGATGGACAAGGAGGGACAAGGAGTGACAAGGAGGGACAAGGAGGTACAATGAGGGACAAGGAGGGACAATGACGGACAAGGAGGAAGAAGGAGGGACAAGAAGGGACAAGAACGGACAAGGAGGAACAAAGAGGGACAAGGAGGGACAAGGAGGGACAAGGAGGGACATGGAAGTACAAGGAGGGACAATGACGGACAAGGAGGAGCAAGGAGGGACAAGGAGTGACAAGGAGGGACAAGCATGGACAAGCAGGGACAAGGAGGGACACGAAGGGACAATGTGGAACAAGGAGGGACAATGATGGACAATGAGGGACACGGAGGGACATGGTTGGGCAATGAGGGACAAGGAGTGGCAATGAGGGGCAATAAGGTACAATGAGGGACAAGAACGGACAAGGAGGAACAAAGAGGGACAAGGAGGGACATGGAAGTACAAGGAGGGACAATGATGGACAAGGAGGAACAAGGAGGAGCAAGGAGGGACAGGGAGGGAGTAGGAGGGACAAGCATGGACAAGGAGGGACAATGATGGACACGAAGGGACAAGATAGGGCAATGAGGGGCAAGGAGTGGCAATGTGGGGCAATGAGGGAAAAGGAGGGACACGAAGGGACAAGGAGGGACAATGAGGGACAATGAGGGACACGGAGGGACAAGGTTGGGCAATGAGGGACAAGGAGTGGCAATGAGGTACAAGGAGGGACACGGATGGAAAATGAGGGACAAGCAGGGACAAGGTGGGACAAGGTGGGGCAAGGAGTGGCAATGAGGGGCAATGAGGTACAAGGACGGACACGGACGGATACGGACGGACACGGAGGGACACGAATGGAAAAGGAGGGACAATGAGGGACAAGGACGGACATGGAGGGACAAGGAGGGGCCAGTAGGGGTAAGGAGGCAAGGAATGACAAGGAGGGTCAATGAGAGGCAATGAGGGACAATAAGGGACAAGGATGGACAACGTGGGACCAGGAGGGACAATGAGGGGCAATGAGGGACACGTAGGGACAAGGTTGGGCAATGAGGGACAAGGAGTGGTAATGAGGTACATGGACGGACACGGAGGGACACGGATGGAAAAGGAGGGACAATGAGGGACAAGAACGGACAAGGGCGGACAAGGAGGGCAAGGAGGAACAAACAGGGACAATGAGGGACAAGGAGCGACACGGAGGGACAGGGAGGGAAAAGGATGGTCACGGAGGGACAAGGTTGGGAAATGAGGGACAAGGAGGGACAACGAGTGGCAATGAGGGCAATTATGGACAAGGAGGGAAAAAGGGCGACAATGGTGGGACA
The DNA here is from genome assembly GCA_947397865.1 of Polietes domitor. NCBI lineage: Eukaryota > Metazoa > Arthropoda > Insecta > Diptera > Muscidae > Polietes > Polietes domitor. Next base: position 2,353,792 of record OX377623.1, read on the forward strand.
AGGAGGGAAAAGGAGGAACACGGAGTGACAAAGTGGGGCAATGAGGGACAAGGTTGGGAAATGAGGGACAAGGGGGACAAGGAGTGGCAATGAGGGGCATTGGGGGGCAATGAGGTACAAGGACGGACAAGGAACGAGGAGGGAAAAGGAGAGAAAAGAACGGACAAGAACGGACAAGGAGGGACCAGTAGGGACAAGGAAGGACCAGTAATGACACGGAGGGTCAATGAGGGACAAGGATTGACAAGGAGTGACAAGGAGGGACAAGGAGGGGCAAGGAGAGACAAGGAGGGACAAGGATGTACAAGGAGCGACAAAGAGTGATAAAGAGGGACATGAGCGACAACGAGGGAAAAGGAGGATAATGAGGGACAATGATGGACAAGGAGGGACAAGGAGAGACAATGAGAGACAAGGTCGGGCAATGAGGGACAAGGAGGGAAAGGCAGGACAAGGAGTGGAAATGAGGTGCAATGAGGGACAAGGAGGGTCAAGGAGAGACAATGAGGGAAAAGGATGGGGCAATGATGGACAAGGAGTGGCAATGGTGGGCAATGAGGTTCAAGCAGGGACAAAGAGGGACAAGGATGGACAAGGAGGTACAATAAGGGACAAGGAGGGACAAGGATGGACAAGGAGGAAGAAGGATGAACAAGGAGGGACAAGGAGGAACAAGGAGGAACAAGGAGGAACAAGGAGGAACAAGGAGGAACAAGGAGGAACAAGGAGGAACAAGGAGGAACAAGGAGGAACAAGGAGGAACAAGGAGGAGCAAGGAGGGACAAGGAGTGACAATTAGGAAAAGGAGGGAAAAGGAGTGACAAGGAGGGACAATGATGGACAAGGAGGAACAAGGAGGGACAAGGAGTGGCAATGAGTGGCAATGAGGGACAATGATGGACAATGATGGACAAGGAGGAACAAGGAGGAGCAAGGAGTGACAAGTGGGAAAAGGAGCGAAAAGTAGTGACAAGGAGGGACAAGAAGGGATAATGAGGGACACGCAGCGGCAAGGAGTGACAAGGAGGGAAAAGGAGTGACAAGGAGGGACAAGGAGGGAAAAGGAGTGACAAGGAGGGACAATGAGGGAAAAGGACGGAAAAGGAGCGACAAGGAGGGACAATGTGGGACAAGGAGTGTCATGGAGCGTCAAGGAGAGACGATGAGGGACAAGGAGTGACAACTAGGGACAAGGATGGACAAGGAGTGACAAGGAGTGACAAGGAGTAACAAGGAGTGATAAGGAGGGAAAATGAGGGAGAAGGAGGGACAATGTGGGAAAAGGACGGAAAGGAGCGAAAAGGAGTGACAAGGAGGGATAATGAGGGACAATGAGGGGCAATGTGGGGCAATGTGGGACACGCAGCGGCAAGGAGGGGCAAGGAGGGACAAGGAGGGAAAATGAGGGACAAGGAGTGACAAGGAGGGACAAGGAGTGACAAGGAGGGAAAATGAGTGACAAGGAGGGACAAGGAGTGACAAGGAGGGAAAAGGAGTGACAAGGAGGGATAATGAGGCGCAATGAGAGACAATGAGGGTCAATGAGAGGCAATGAGCGACAATGAGGGACAATAAGGGACAAGGAGGGACAACGTGGGAACAGGAGGGACAATGAGGGACATGTAGGGACAAGGTTGGGCAATGAGGGACAAGGAGTGGCAATGAGGGGCAATGAGGTACATGGACGGACACGGATGGAAAAGGACGGACAATGAGGGACAAGAACGGACAAGGGCGGACAAGGAGGGGCAAGGAGGAACAAGCAGGGACAATGAGGGACAAGGAGCGACACGGAGGGAAAAGTAGGGACAAGGAGGGACAAGGATGTACAAGGAGGGACAAAGAGTGATAAAGAGGGACATGAGCGACAACGAGGGAAAAGGAGGATAATGAGGGACAATGATGGACAAGGAGGGACAAGGAGAGACAATGAGAGACAAGGTCGGGCAATGAGGGACAAGGAGGGAAAGGCAGGACAAGGAGTGGAAATGAGGTGCAATGAGTTACAAGGAGGGTCAAGGAGAGACAATGAGGGAAAAGGATGGGGCAATGATGGACAAGGACTGGCAATGGTGGGCAATGAGGTTCAAGCAGGGACAAAGAGGGACAAGGATGGACAAGGAGGAACAATGAGGGACAAGGAGGGACAATGATGGACAAGGAGAAAGAAGGATGAACAAGGAGGGACAAGGAGGAACAAGGAGGAACAAGGAGGAGCAAGGAGGGACAAGGAGTGACAAGTGGGAAAAGGAGGGAAAAGGAGTGACAAGGAGGGACAATGATGGACAAGGAGGAACAAGGAGGGACAAGGAGTGGCAATGAGGAGCAAGGAGTGACAAGTGGGAAAAGGAGCGAAAAGGAGTGACAAGGAGTGACAAGAAGGGATAATGAGGGACACGCAGCGGCAAGGAGTGACAAGGAGGGACAAGGAGGGAAAAGGAGTGACAAGGAGGGAAAAGGAGTGACAATGAGGGAAAAGGACGGAAAAGGAGCGACAAGGAGGGACAATGTGGGACAAGGAGTGTCATGGAGCGTCAAGGAGAGACAATGAGGGACAAGGAGAGACAACTAGGGACAAGGATGGACAAGGAGTGACAAGGAGTGACAAGGAGTGAGAAGGAGTGAGAAGGAGTGAGAAGGAGTGACAAGGAGTAACAAGGAGTGACAAGGAGTGACAAGGAGTGACAATGAGTGACAAGGAGGGAAAATGAGGGAGAAGGAGGGTCAATGTGGGAAAAGGACGGAAAGGAGCGAAAAGGAGTGACAAGGAGGGACAAGAAGGGATAATGAGGGACAATGAGGGGCAATGTGGAACACGCAGCGGCAAGGTGGGGCAAGGAGGGACAAGGAGGGAAAATGAGGGTCAAGGAGTGACAAGGAGGGAAAAGGAGGGAAAAGGAGGGACAAGGAGGGACAAGAAGGGACATGGAGGTACAAGGAGGGACAAGGAGGGACAATTATGGACAAGGAGGAGCAAGGAGGGACTAGGAGTGACAAGTGGGAAAAGGAGAGACAAGGAGGGACAATGACGGACAAGGAGGAACAAGGAGGGACAAGGAGTGGCAATGAGGGACAAGGAGGAACAAAGAGGGACAAGGAGGGACAATGAAGGACAAGGAGGAACAAGGAGGGACAGGGAGGGACAAGGAGTGTCAATGAGGGACAAGGAGGGACATGGTGGTACAAGGAGGGCCAAGGAGGGTCACAAAGGAAAAAGTAGTGACAGGGCGGATCAAGGAGGGTCACGGAGTGTCAAGGAGGGTCACGGAGTGTCAAGGAGGGTCACGGAGTGTCAAGGAGGGTCACGGAGTGTCAAGGAGGGTCACGGAGTGTCAAGGAGTGTCAAGGAGGGATAAGGTTGGGCAATGATGGACAAGGAGGGACAAGCAGAGGCAAGGAGGGACAATGAGGTACAAGGAGGGACAAGGAGGAACAAGGAGGGAAAAGGAGTGCCAAGGAGGGACAAGGAGTGACAAGGCGGGTCAAGGAGGGTCACGAAGGGAAAAGTAGTGACAGGGCGGGTCAAGGAGGGTCACGGAGTGTCAAGGAGGGTCACGGAGGGATAAGGTTGAGCAATGATGGACAAGGAGGGACAAGGAGTGACAAGGAGGGACAAGGAGTGACAAGGAGGGTCAAGGCGGGATAAGGAGGGACAACAAGGATAAGGAGGGAAAAGGAGGGACAAGGAGTGACAATAATGGACAAGGAGTTACAATGAGGTACAAGGAGGGTCAAGGAGGGTCAAGGAGTGGCAATGAGTGGCAATGACGGACAAGGAGGGACAAGAAGGGACAAAGAGGGACAAGGAGGGACAAAGAGGGACAAAGAGGGACAAAGAGGGACAAGGAGGGACAAGGAGGGACAAGGATTGACAAGGAGGGACTATGAGGGACAAGGAGGAACAAGCTGGGACAATGAGGGACAAGAAGGGACAGGGATTGAGTAGGAGGGAGAAGGAGGGACAAGCAGGGACAAGGAGGGGTAATGAGGGACAAGGAGGGAAAAGGAGGGACAATGATGGACAATGAGGGGCAATGAGGGACAAGGTTGGGCAATGAGGGACAAGGAGTGGCAATGAATGGCAATGAGGGACAAGGCGGGACAAGGAGGGACACGGAGGGTCAGTGAGCGACAAAGAGGGACAAGGAGGGGCAATGAGTGACAAGGAGGGACAAGGCGGGACAAGGAGGGACAAGAAGGGCCAAGGAGAGACAAGGAGGGACACGGAGGGACAATGTGGGACCAGGAGGGACAAGGAGTGGCAATGAGGGACAAGGACTATGAGGGACAAGGAGGAACAAGCTGGGACAATGAGGGACAAGAAGGGACAAGGAGGGACAGGGAGGGAGTAGGAGGGACAAGAAGTGACAAGCAGGGACAAGGAGGGACATGAAGGGACAAGGAGGGACAATGATGGACAATGAGGGGCAATGAGGGACATGGTGGGACAAGGTTGGGCAATGAGTGACAAGGAGTGGCAATGAGGGGCAATGAGGTACAATGAGGGACAATGAGGGGCACGGAGGGACAAGGTTGGGCAATGAGGGACAAGGAGTGGAAAGGAGGGACACGAAGGGACAAGGAGGGACAATGATGGACTATGAGGGACAAGGTTGGGCAATGAGGGACAAGGAGTGGCAATGAGGGGCAATCAGGTACAAGGACGGACACGGATGGAAAAGGAGGGACAATGATGGACAAGGAGGGACAAGGAGAGACTATGAGAGATAAGGTCGGGCAATGAGGGACAAGGAGGGAAAGGCAGGACAAGAATGGACAAGGAGTGGAAATGAGGTGCAATGAGGGACAAGGAGGGTCAAGGAGAGACAATGAGGGAAAAGGATGGGGCAATGCTGGACAAGGAGGGCAAGGAGTGGCAATGATGGGCAATGAGGTACAAGCAGGGACAAAGAGGGACAAGGAGGGACAAGGAGGGACAAGGAGGTACAATGAGGGACAAGGAGGGACAATGACGGACAAGGAGGAAGAAGGAGGGACAAGGAGGAACAAGGAGGAGCAAGGAGGGACAAGGAGTGACAAGTGGGGAAAGGATGGAAAAGGAGGGACAATGATGGACAAGGAGGAACAAGGAGGGACAGGGAGGGACAAGGAGTGGCAATGAGTGGCAATGAGTGGCAATGAGGGACAAGGAGGGACAAGAACGGACAAGGAGGAACAAAGAGGGACAAGGAGGGACAAGGAGGGACATGGAAGTACAAGGGGGGACAAGGAGGGACAAGGAGGAACAGAGAGGGACAATGAGGGACATGGAAGTACAAGGGGGGACAAGGAGGGACAAGGAGGAACAAGGAGGAACAATGAGGGACAAGGAGTGACAAGGAGGGACAAGCAGGGACAAGGAGGGACACGAAGGGACAAGGAGGGACAATGATGGACAATGAGTGGCAATGAGGGACAAGGAGGTACAAGAACGGACAAGGAGGAACAAAGAGGGACAAGGAGGGACAAGGAGGGACATGGAAGTACAAGGGGGGACAAGGAGGGACAAGGAGGAACAAGGAGGAACAAGGAGGGACAAGGAGTGACAAGGAGGGACAAGCAGGGACAAGGAGGAACAAGGAGGGACAAGGAGTGACAAGGAGGGACAAGCAGGGACAAGGAGGGACACGAAGGGACAAGGAGGGACAATGATGGACAATGAGGGGCAATGAGGGACAAGGTTGGGCAATGAGGGACAAGGAGTGGCAATGAGGGGCAATAAGGTACAATGAGGGACACGAAGGGACAAGGAGGGACAATGATGGACAATGAGGGGCAGTGAGGGACACGGAGGGACAAGATTGGGCAATGAAGGACAAGGAGTGGCAATGAGGTACAAGGACGGACACGGATGGAAAAGGAGGGACAATGAGGGGCAAGAACGGACAAGGAGGGACCAGTAGGGGCAAGGAGGGACAAGGAATGACAAGGAGGGTCAATGAGCGACAATGAGGGACAAGGAGGGACAAGGAGGGACAAGGAGGGACAATAATGGACAAGAAGGGACAACGTGGGACCAGGAGGGACAAGGAGGGACAAGCAGGAACAAGCAGGGACAAGGTGGGACAAGGAGGGTCAAGGATGGACAAGGGGGGTCAAGGAGGGACATGGATGGACGCGGCAATGAGGGACAAGGAGGGACAAGGTTGGGCAATGAGGGACAAGGAGTGGCAATGAGGGGCAATGAGGTACAAGGACGGACACGGAGGGACACGAATGGAAAAGGAGGGACAATGAGGGACAAGGACGGACAAGGAGGGGCCAGTAGGGGTAAGGAGGGACAAGGAATGACAAGGAGGGGTAATGAGGGACAAGGAGGGAAAAGGAGGGACAAGGAGGGACAATGATGGACAATGAGGGGCAATGAGGGACAATGAGGGACAATGAGGGACAAGGTTGGGCAATGAGGGACAAGGAGTGGCAATGACTGGCAATGAGGTACAAGGACGGACACGGAGGGACACGGATGGAAAAGGAGGGACACGGAGGGTCAGTGAGCGACAAAGTGGGACAAGGAGGGGCAATGAGTGACCAGGAGGGACAAGAAGGGCCAAGGAGGGACAAGAAGGGCCAAGGAGAGACAAGGAGGGACACGGAGGGACAAGGTGGGACCAGGAGGGACAAGGAGTGGCAATGAGGGACAAGGACGGAAAAGGAGCGACAAGGAGGGAAAAGGAGGGACAATGAGGGACAAGGATTGACAAGGAGGGACTTTGAGGGACAATGAGGGACACGGTGGGACAAGGTTGGGCAATGAGGGACAAGGAGTGGCAATGAGGGGCAATGAGGTACAATGAGGGACAATGAGGGGCACGGAGGGACAAGGTTGGGCAATGAGGGACAAGGAGTGGAAAGGAGGGACACGAAGGGACAATGGTGGACAATGAGGGACAAGGTTGGGCAATGAGGGACAAGGAGTGGCAATGAGGGGCAATCAGGTACAAGGACGGACACGGATGGAAAAGGAGGGACAAGAACGGACAAGGAGGGACAAGGAGGGACCAGTAGGGAAAGGAGGGACAAGGAATGACAAGGAGGGGCAATGAGCGACAATGAGGGACAAGGAGGGACAACGTGGGACCAGGAGGGACAAGCAGAGACAAGGAGGGTCAATGATGGACAAGGGGGTGTCAAGGAGGGACATGGATGGACGCGGCAATGAGGCACAAGGACGGACACGGAGGGACACGGATGGAAAAGGAGGGACAATGAGGGACATGGACGGACAAGGAGGGACCAATAGGAGCAAGGAGGGACAAGGAATGACAAGGAGGTTCAATGAGAGGCAATGAGGGACAAGGAGGGACAATAAGGGACAAGGAGGGACAAGGAGTGGAAATGAGAGACAGTGGGGGCAATGAGGTACAAGGACGGACAAGGAACGACAATGAGGGACGAGGAGGGAAAAGGAGAGAAAAGAACGGACAAGAACGGACAAGGAGGGACAAGGAGTGACAAGGAGGGACACGGAGGGGCACGGAGGGGCAAGGAGAGACAAGGAGGGACAAGGATGTACAAGGAGGGACAAAGAGTGATAAAGAGGGACATGAGCGACAACGAGGGAAAAGGAGGATAATGAGGGACAATGATGGACAAGGAGGGACAATGAGAGACAATGAGAGATGAGGTCGGGCAATGAGGGACAAGGAGGGAAAGGCAGGACAAGGATGGACAAGGAGTGGAAATGAGGTGCAATGAGGGACAAGGAGGGTCAAGGAGAGACAATGAGGGAAAAGGATGAGGCAATGATGGGCAATGAGGTACAAGCAGGGACAAAGAGGGACATGGATGGACAAGGAGGGACAAGGAGGGACAAGGAGTGACAAGGAGTGACAAGGAGGGACAAGGAGGTACAATGAGGGACAATGATGGACAAGGAGGAAGAAGGAGGGACAAGGAGGAACAAGGATGAGCAAGGAGGGACAAGGAGTGACATGTGGGAAAAGGAGGGAAAAGAAAGACAATGATGGACAAAGAGGAACACGGAGGGACAGGGAGGGACAAGGAGTGGCAATGAGTGGCAATGGGTGGCAATGAGGTACAAGGAGGGACAAGAACGGACAAGGAGGAACAAAGAGGGACAAGGAGGGACATGGAAGTACAAGGGGGGACAAGGAGGGACAAGGAGGAACAAGGAGGAACAAGGAGGAACAAGGAGGAACAAGGAGGAACAAGGAGGGACAGGGAGGGAGTAGGAGGGACAAGCAGGGACAAGGAGGGACACGAAGGGACAAGGAGGGTAAATGATGGACAATGAGGGACAAGGTTGGGCAATGAGGGACAAGGAGTGGCAATGAGGGGCAATGAGGGAAAAGGAGGGACACGAAGGGACAAGGAGGGACAATGATGGACAATGAGGGGCAATGAGGGACAATGAGGGACACGGAGGGACAAGGTTGGGCAATGAGGGACAAGGAGTGGCAATGAGGCACAAGGACGGACACGGATGGAAAAGGAGGGACAATAAGGGACCAGGAGGGACAAGGAGGGACCAGGAGGGACAATGAGGGACAAGGAGGGACAAGCAGGAACAAGCAGGGACAAGGTGGGACAAGGAGGGTCAAGGATGGACAAGGGGGGTCAAGGAGGGACATGGATGGACGCGGCAATGAGGGACACGGAGGGACAAGGTTGGGCAATGAGGGACAAGGAGTGGCAATGAGGGGCAATGAGGTACAAGGACGGACACGGACGGTCACGGAGGGACACGAATGGAAAAGGAGGGACAACGAGGGACAAGGACGGACAAGGAGGGGTCAGTAGGGGTAAGGAGGGACAAGGAATGACAAGGAGGGTCAATGAGAGGCAATGAGCGACAATGAGGGACAATAAGGGACAATGAGGGACAAGAACGGACAAGGGCGGTCAAGGAGGGGCAAGGAGGAACAAGCAGGGACAAGGAGGGACAAGGAGCGACACGGAGGGACAGGGGGGAAAAGGAGGGACAAGGAGGGAAAAGGATGGTCACGGAGGGACAAGGTTGGGAAATGAGGGACAAGGAGGGACAACGAGTGGCAATTAGGGACAAGGAGGGAAAAGGAGGGACAATGGTGGGACAAGGAGGGAAAAGGAGTGACAAGGAGGAACACGGAGTGACAAAGTGGGACAATGAGGGACAAGGAGGGAAAAGGAGGGACAATGATGGACAATGAGGGGCAATGAGGGACAAGGTTGGGCAATGAGGGACAAGGAGTGGCAATGAATGGCAATGAGGGACAAGGCGGGACAAGGAGGGACACGGAGGGTCAGTGAGCGACAAATAGGGACAAGGAGGGGCAATGAGTGACAAGGAGGGACAAGGCGGGACAAGGAGGGACAAGAAGGGCCAAGGAGAGACAAGGAGGGACAAGGAGGGACAAGGAGGGACACGGAGGGACAATGTGGGACCAGGAGGGACAAGGAGTGGCAATGAGGGACAAGGACGGAAAAGGAGCGACAAGGAGGGACAATGAGGGACAATGAGGGACAAGGATTGACAAGGAGGGACTATGAGGGACAAGGAGGAACAAGCTGGGACAATGAGGGACAAGAAGGGACAAGGAGGGACAGGGAGGGAGTAGGAGGGACAAGAAGTGACAAGCAGGGACAAGGAGGGACATGAAGGGACAAGGAGGGACAATGATGGACAATGAGGGGCAATGAGGGACACGGTGGGACAAGGTTGGGCAATGAGGGACAAGGAGTGGCAATGAGGTACAATGAGGGACAATGAGGGGCACGGAGGGACAAGGTTGGGCAATGAGGGACAAGGAGTGGCAATGAATGGCAATGAGGGACAAGGCGGGACAAGGAGGGACACGGAGGGTCAGTGAGCGACAAAGAGGGACAAGGAGGGGCAATGAGTGACAAGGAGTGACAAGGAGGGACAAGGCGGGACAAGGAGGGACAAGAAGGGCCAAGGAGAGACAAGGAGGGACAAGGAGGGACACGGAGGGACAATGTGGGAACAGGAGGGACAAGGAGTGGCAATGAGGGACAAGGACGGAAAAGGAGCGACAAGGAGGGACAATGAGGGACAATGAGGGACAAGGATTGACAAGGAGGGACTATGAGGGACAAGGAGGAACAAGCTGGGACAATGAGGGACAAGAAGGGACAAGGAGGGACAGGGAGGGAGTAGGAGGGACAAGAAGTGACAAGCAGGGACAAGGAGGGACATGAAGGGACAAGGAGGGACAATGATGGACAATGAGGGGCAATGAGGGACACGGTGGGACAAGGTTGGGCAATGAGGGACAAGGAGTGGCAATGAGGGGCAATGAGGTACAATGAGGGACAATGAGGGGCACGGAGGGACAAGGTTGGGCAATGAGGGACAAGGAGTGGAAAGGAGGGACACGAAGGGACAAGGAGGGACAATGATGGACAATGAGGGACAAGGTTGGGCAATGAGGGGCAATCAGGTACAAGGACGGACACGGATGGAAAAGGAGGGACAAGGTGGGACCAGGAGGGACAAGGAGTGGCAATGAGGGACAAGGAGTGGCAATGAGGGACAAGGACGGAAAAGGAGCGACAAGGAGGGAAAAGGAGGGACAAGGATTGACAAGGAGGGACTTTGAGGGACAAGGAGGAACAAGCTGGGACAATGAGGGACAAGAAGGGACAGGGAGGGAGTAGGAGGGACAAGAAGTGACAAGCATGGACAAGCAGGGACAAGGAGGGAAAACGAGGGACACGAAGGGACAAGGAAGGACAATGATGGACAATGAGGGGCAATGAGGGACAATGAGGGACACGGTGGGACAAGGTTGGGCAATGAGGGACAAGGAGTGGCAATGAGGGGCAATGAGGTACAATGAGGGACAATGAGGGGCACGGAGGGACAAGGTTGGGCAATGAGGGACAAGGAGTGGAAAGGAGGGACACGAAGGGACAATGGTGGACAATGAGGGACAAGGTTGGGCAATGAGGGACAAGGAGTGGCAATGAGGGGCAATCAGGTACAAGGACGGACACGGATGGAAAAGGAGGGACAAGAACGGACAAGGAGGGACCAGTAGGGAAAGGAGGGACAAGGAATGACAAGGAGGGGCAATGAGCGACAATGACGGACAAGGAGGGACAACGTGGGACCAGGAGGGACAAGCAGTGACAAGGAGGGTCAATGATGGACAAGGGGGTGTCAAGGAGGGACATGGATGGACGCGGCAATGAGGCACAAGGACGGACACGGAGGGACACGGATGGAAAAGGAGGGACAATGAGGGACATGGACGGACAAGGAGGGACCAATAGGAGCAAGGAGGGACAAGGAATGACAAGGAGGGTCAATGAGAGGCAATGAGGGACAAGGAGGGACAATAAGGGACAAGGAGGGACAAGGAGTGGAAATGAGAGACAGTGGGGGCAATGAGGTACAAGGACGGACAAGGAACGACAATGAGGGACGAGGAGGGAAAAGGAGAGAAAAGAACGGACAAGAACGGACAAGGAGGGACAAGGAGTGACAAGGAGGGGCAAGGAGAGACAAGGAGGGACAAGGATGTACAAGGAGGGACAAAGAGTGATAAAGAGGGACATGAGCGACAACGAGGGAAAAGGAGGATAATGAGGGACAATGATGGACAAGGAGGGACAATGAGAGACAATGAGAGATGAGGTCGGGCAATGAGGGACAAGGAGGGAGAGGCAGGACAAGGATGGACAAGGAGTGGAAATGAGGTGCAATGAGGGACAAGGAGGGTCAAGGAGAGACAATGAGGGAAAAGGATGAGGTACAAGCAGGGACAAAGAGGGACATGGATGGACAAGGAGTGACAAGGAGGGACAAGGAGGTACAATGAGGGACAATGATGGACAAGGAGGAAGAAGGAGGAACAAGGATGAGCAAGGAGGGACAAGGAGTGACAAGTGGGAAAAGGAGGGAAAAGGAGGGACAATGATGGACAAAGAGGAACACGGAGGGACAGGGAGGGACAAGGAGTGGCAATGAGTGGCAATGAGTGGCAATGAGGTACAAGGAGGGACAAGAACGGACAAGGAGGAACAAAGAGGGACAAGGAGGGACATGGAAGTACAAGGGGGGACAAGGAGGGACAAGGAGGAACAAGGAGGAACAAGGAGGGACAGGGAGGGAGTAGGAGGGACAAGGAGTGACAAGGAGGGACAAGCAGGGACAAGGAGGGGCACGAAGGGACAAGGAGGGTAAATGATGGACAATGAGGGACAAGGTTGGGCAATGAGGGACAAGGAGTGGCAATGAGGGGCAATGAGGGAAAAGGAGGGACACGAAGGGACAAGGAGGGACAATGATGGACAATGAGGGGCAATGAGGGACAATGAGGGACAATGAGGGACACGGAGGGACAAGGTTGGGCAATGAGGGACAAGGAGTGGCAATGAGGTACAAGGACGGACACGGATGGAAAAGGAGGGACAATAAGGGACAAGGAGGGACAAGGAGGGACCAGGAGGGACCAGGAGGGACAAGGAGGGACCAGGAGGGACCAGGAGGGACAATGAGGGACAAGGAGTGACAAGCAGGAACAAGCAGGGACAAGGTGGGACAAGGTGGGACAAGGTGGGACAAGGAGGGTCAAGGATGGACAAGGGGGGTCAAGGAGGGACATGGATGGACGCGGCAATGAGGGACACGGAGGGACAAGGTTGGGCAATGAGGGACAAGGAGTGGCAATGAGGGGCAATGAGGTAAAAGGACGGACACGGAGGGACACGAATGGAAAAGGAGGGACAACGAGGGACAAGGACGGACAAGGACGGACAAGGAGGGGCCAGTAGGGGTAAGGAGGGACAAGGAATGACAAGGAGGGTCAATGAGAGGCAATGAGCGACAATGAGGGACAATAAGGGACAAGGAGGGACAACGTGGGACCAGGAGGGGCAATGAGGGACACGTAGGGACAAGGTTGGGCAATGAGGGACAAAGAGTGGCAATGAGGTACATGGACGGACACGGAGGGACACGGATGGAAAAGGAGGGACAATGAGGGACAAGAACGGACAAGGGCGGTCAAGGAGGGGCAAGGAGGAACAAGCAGGGACAAGGAGGGACAAGGAGCGACACGGAGGGACAGGGGGGAAAAGGAGGGACAAGGAGGGAAAAGGATGGTCACGGAGGGACAAGGTTGGGAAATGAGGGACAAGGAGGGACAACGAGTGGCAATTAGGGACAAGGAGGGAAAAGGAGGGACAATGGTGGGACAAGGAGGGAAAAGGAGTGACAAGGAGGAACACGGAGTGACAAGGAGGAACACGGAGTGACAAAGTGGGGCAATGAGGGACAAGCAGGGACAAGGTGGGACAAGGAGGGTCAAGGATGGACAAGGGGGGTCAAGGAGGGACATGGATGGAAGCGGCAATGAGGGACACGGAGGGACAAGGTTGGGAAATGAGGGCCTCCTTGTGGCAATGAGGGGCAGTGGGGGCAATGAGGTACAAGGACGGACAAGGAACGAGGAGGGAAAAGGAGAGAAAAGAACGGACAAGGAGGGACCAGTAGGGACAAGGAAGGACAAGGAATGACACGGAGGGTCAATTAGGGACAATGATTGACAAGGAGGGACAAGGAGTGACAAGGAGGGACAAGGAGGGACAAGGAGGGGCAAGGAGAGACAAGGAGGGACAAAGAGTGATAAAGAGGGACATGAGCGACAACGAGGGAAAAGGATGATAATGAGGGACAATGATGGAAAAGGAGGGACAAGGAGAGACAATGAGAGACAAGGTCGGGTAATGAGGGACAAGGAGGGAAAGGCAGGGCAAGGATGGACAAGGAGTGGAAATGAGGTGCAATGAGGGACAAGGTGGGTCAAGGAGAGACAATGAGGTAAAAGGATGGGGCAATGATGGACAAGGAGTGGCAATGGTGGGCAATGAGGTTCAAGCAGGGACAAAGAGTGACAAGGATGGACAAGGAGTGGCAATGGTGGGCAATGAGGTTCAAGCAGGGACAAAGAGGGACAAGGATGGACAAGGAGGTACAATGAGGGACAAGGAGGGACAATGATGGACAAGGAGGAAGAAGGATGAACAAGGAGGGACAAGGAGGAGCAAGGAGGGACAAGGAGTGACAAGTGGGAAAAGGAGGGAAAAGGAGTGACAAGGAGGGACAATGATGGACAAGGAGGAACAAGGAGGGACAGGGAGGGACAAGGAGTGGCAATGAGTGGTAACGAGGGACAATGATGGACAATAATGGCCAAGGAGGAGCAAGGAGCGACAAGTGGGAAAAGGAGCGAAAAGGAGGGACAAGAAGGGATAATGAGGGACACGCAGCGGCAAGGAGTGACAAGGAGGGACAAGGAGTGACAAGGAGGGAAAATGAGTGACAAGGAGGGAAAAGGAGTGACAAGGAGGGAAAAGGAGTGACAAGGAGGGACAATGAGGGAAAAGGAGGGACAATGTGGGACAAGGAGTGTCATGGAGCGTCAAGGAGAGACAATGAGGGACAAGGAGTGACAACTAGGGACAAGGATGGACAAGGAGTGACAATGAGTTACAAGGAGGGAAAATGAGGGAGAAAGAGGGACAATGTGGGAAAAGGACGGAAAGGAGCGAAAAGGAGTGACAAGGAGGCACAAGAAGGGATAATGAGGGACAATGAGGGGCAATGTGGGACAAGGAGTGAAAAGGAGGTAAAAGGAGTGACAAGGAGGGATAATGAGGGGCAATGCGAGACAATGAGGGGCAATGAGGGACAAGCAGGGATAAGGAGGGACAAGGAGAAACATTAAGGGACAAGGAGTGACAAGGAGTGACAAGGAGGGTCAAGGAGGGAAAAGGATTGACAAGGAGGGACAATAAGGGACAATAAGGTACAGTAAGGGACAATGGGTGACAAGGAGGGCCAAGGAGGGAAAAGGAGTGACAAGGAGGGTGAAGGAGAGAGAAGGAGGGACATGGAGGGACAAGGTGGGACAAGAAGGGACAAGGAGGAACAAGGAGGCACAAGGAGGGCCAACGAGGGAAAAGGAGTGACAAGGCGGGTCAAGGAGGGTCACGAAGGGAAAAGTAGTGACAGGGCGGTTCAAGGAGGGTCACGGAGTGTCAAGGAGGGTCACGGAGTATCAAGGAGGAAAAAGGTTGGGCAATGATGGACAAGGAGGGACAAGGATTGACAAGGAGTGACAAGGAGGGACAAGGAGGGACAAGGAGTGACAAGGAGGGTCAAGGCGGGATAAGGAGGGACAACAAGGATAAGGAGGGAAAAGGAGTGACAAGGAGGGACAAGGAGTGCCAAGGAGGGACAAGGAGTGCCGAGGAGGGACAAGGAGGGTCAAGCAGGGACAATGTGGGGAAAGGAGTGACAATAATGGACAAGGAGTTACAATGAGGTACAAGGAGGGTCAAGGAGTGGCAATGAGTGGCAATGAGGGACAAGGAGGGACAAGGAGGAACAAGGAACCAAGACAATTAGTAGCCGGAATGAATGTTTGCAGCATTTGAAATATTAAAAATTGAATATTTGGTTTCATCCTATTTTGGTTGCTGCACTGTGTATTGGTATTGAGAAAACTTACTTTATAAATAACTGTTTAATATGCAATGTCAAAAAAGGCATTTAATACCACTTTACAGCTTCTATGAGACACACTGGAATTTCAGATATACAAATATCCCACCGTTCTTAAACGAATATATTAGAATATTCAAAACAAGGGAAGATATTTTTGCAATTACATTCAATATTGACTTACCACATCAAGCACTTGAGGCATATAATAAAACATTACATTTAACGGAAGAAAACCGAAAAATTTTCATTTCAGGTCAGATATAGAATTGGAGAAAGTATTTGATAAAAAAGATGCTAGAATATAGAAACAAAGACCGAAGGAATGAGGAAATAAATACGAAATTTATGAAGAAGGACAGAACAGAAAACACTAGTAAACAAGTAAAGACAAGTAAAATAAATGACAGGAAATACAAGAAAGACGGAAAAACAACTTTGTGTAAAGACCAATTCATTAAAAGAAAGAATATTTCCAGATCTTTGGAAGTACTTACTGACGATCATACATATGCTATTTGCATATAAACTGATAATAACTGACTTAAACCAAGGTTGTTAACGATCGATCGGGTCCTGTCGTTGATGACATCGATTTGGGCTTTGGAATCGAAACCGTCAGTGTTTTTATAAAAAATCACGTAAGTAAACACCATTTAATCACGTTATTTGTGTTACTTTGTGTGTTTTTTGCTTGCCATACTACACAGGCTTCTCATAAGACTCCGTCTTTGAGAACCTAACGAGTCCACCATCCTGACATGATCTCGTTCATGGTCCTTCGAAACCCACTAAAAGAAACCACTTTACACATTAATAATCATTAATTAATTTATTAACATTGTGGTGTTTAGACAAAGTCAATCAGTTTTCGCAATTGCTTTGTTTGTTACATGCATTGTTGATAGTTTGGGTACTTCGGTCACAATTTTTTACAAAGTAGTACAGAAAAAATACAAAAATAATTCGTACTTTTAATAGGTAAACGGGGAAAAGGGGATAAAAAAGGTACCAACAACACGGATGACGCTACAATATTGAAATTCGGTGTGTATATTCGTTTTACAGCGCAGATCACTGACAAGAAGGCATTTTTTGAAATTTGTGCTTTAAAGGGATTACATGGGATACAAACACAGTGCAACACGAAAAAAAATAACCATGTACGGACACCGCTACATGATAAAAGACCAAAAAAAAAGACCCGTGTTTTTTTTCCCCCCCAAAGTCATGCACTTTTTTTTATGGGCCCCCAGAGATTTGAGGCCTCGGTGTAATTTTTGGAAAAAAGTGATCATATTCTCAGGCTCATATCTTGCAAACCGTTCGGAATTTTGATTTACTCTCTGAGGCAAAGTTCTAGCTCTTGTCATAAAGAACAATAAAACATATAAAATCAAAAAAACTTCATCTTCAAGGTCAAAATCGCAAAAAACTTAAAGAAATTCGATTTTTTTTAACCTTTTTTCCCCTGTTCAGGTCCATAGGTAGCAAACCGTTGAAAATTCAGGGAAACAATCAACTACAAAAATGTACCTAAGATCTCAATAAACAACTTTGTAGAACTTCCTAGGAATGATTCTTAACACCGTTTAGGTAGGAAAAATATATTCTGCAGGACTGTTTCTGTTAAAGGTCAGTGCGACTACAGAGCGTATGAGTGATATTATCCTTAATCAACAGCACGTATACGCTACCTACACACATTACAGCCTATACGATTTATTCGACGACATTTGTGATTTTGACCTTGAAGATGAAGTTTAATTGATTTTGTATGTTCTACAAAGTTGTTTATTGAGATCTTAGGTACATTTTTGTAGTTGATTGTTTCCCTGAATTTTCAACGGTTTGCTACCTATGGACCTGAACAGGGGAAAAAAGGTTAAAAAAATCGAATTTTTTTAAGTTTTTTGCGATTTTGACCTTGAAGATGAAGTTTTTTGATTTTATATGTTCACAATTTTTGTTCTTTATGACAAGAGCTAGAACTTTGCCTCAGTACAGAAAAAATACAAAAATAATTCGTACTTTTAATAGGTAAACGGGGAAAAGGGGATAAAAAAGGTACCAACAACACGGATGACGCTACAATATTGAAATTCGGTGTGTATATTCGTTTTACAGCGCAGATCACTGACAAGAAGGCATTTTTTGAAATTTGTGCTTTAAAGGGATTACATGGGATACAAACACAGTGCATCACGAAAAAAAATAACCATATACGGACACCGCTACATGATAAAAGACCAAAAAAAAGACCCGTGTTTTTTTTTCCCCCCAAAGTCATGCACTTTTTTTTATGGGCCCCCAGAGATTTGAGGCCTCGGTGTAATTTTTGGAAAAAAGTGATCATATTCTCAGGCTCATATCTTGCAAACCGTTCGGAATTTTGATTTACTCTCTGAGGCAAAGTTCTAGCTCTTGTCATAAAGAACAATAAAACATATAAAATCAAAAAAACTTCATCTTCAAGGTCAAAATCGCAAAAAACTTAAAGAAATTCGATTTTTTTAACCTTTTTTCCCCTGTTCAGGTCCATAGGTAGCAAACCGTTGAAAATTCAGGGAAACAATCAACTACAAAAATGTACCTAAGATCTCAATAAACAACTTTGTAGAACTTCCTAGGAATGATTCTTAACACCGTTTAGGTAGGAAAAATATATTCTGCAGGACTGTTTCTGTTAAAGGTCAGTGCGACTACAGAGCGTATGAGTGATATTATCCTTAATCAACAGCACGTATACGCTACCTACACACATTACAGCCTATACGATTTATTCGACGACATTTGTGATTTTTACCTTGAAGATGAAGTTTAATTGATTTTGTATGTTCTACAAAGTTGTTTATTGAGATCTTAGGTACATTTTTGTAGTTGATTGTTTCCCTGAATTTTCAACGGTTTGCTACCTATGGACCTGAACAAGGGAAAAAAGGTTAAAAAAAATCGAATTTTTTTAAGTTTTTTGCGATTTTGACCTTGAAGATGAAGTTTTTTTGATTTTATATGTTCACAATTTTTGTTCTTTATGACAAGAGCTAGAACTTTGCCTCAGTACAGAAAAAATACAAAAATAATTCGTACTTTTAATAGGTAAACGGGGAAAAGGGGATAAAAAAGGTACCAACAACACGGATGACGCTACAATATTGAAATTCGGTGTGTATATTCGTTTTACAGCGCAGATCACTGACAAGAAGGCATTTTTTGAAATTTGTGCTTTAAAGGGATTACATGGGATACAAACACAGTGCAACACGAAAAAAAATAACCATATACGGACACCGCTACATGATAAAATACCAAAAAAAAAAGACCCGTGTTTTTTTTTTTCCCCAAAGTCATGCACTTTTTTTATGGGCCCCCAGAAATTTGAGGCCTCGGTGTAATTTTTGGAAAAAAGTGATCATATTCTCAGGCTCATATCTTGCAAACCGTTCGGAATTATGATTTACTCTCTGAGGCAAAGTTCTAGCTCTTGTCATAAAGAACAAAAATTGTGAACATATAAAATCAAAAAAACTTCATCTTCAAGGTCAAAATCGCAAAAAACTTAAAGAAATTCGATTTTTTTAACCTTTTTTCCCCTGTTCAGGTCCATAGGTAGCAAACCGTTGAAAATTCAGGGAAACAATCAACTACAAAAATGTACCTAAGATCTCAATAAACAACTTTGTAGAACTTCCTAGGAATGATTCTTAACACCGTTTAGGTAGGAAAAATATATTCTGCAGGACTGTTTCTGTTAAAGGTCAGTGCGACTACAGAGCGTATGAGTGATATTATCCTTAATCAACAGCACGTATACGCTACCTACACACATTACAGCCTATACGATTTATTCGACGACATTTGTGATTTTGACCTTGAAGATGAAGTTTAATTGATTTTGTATGTTCTACAAAATTGTTTATTGAGATCTTAGGTACATTTTTGTAGTTGATTGTTTACCTGAATTTTCAACGGTTTGCTACCTATGGACCTGAACAGGGGAAAAAAGGTTAAAAAAATCGAATTTTTTTAAGTTTTTTGCGATTTTGACCTTGAAGATGAAGTTTTTTGATTTTATATGTTCACAATTTTTGTTCTTTATGACAAGAGCTAGAACTTTGCCTCAGTACAGAAAAAATACAAAAATAATTCGTACTTTTAATAGGTAAACGGGGAAAAGGGGATAAAAAAGGTACCAACAACACGGATGACGCTACAATATTGAAATTCGGTGTGTATATTCGTTTTACAGCGCAGATCACTGACAAGAAGGCATTTTTTGAAATTTGTGCTTTAAAGGGATTACATGGGATACAAACACAGTGCAACACGAAAAAAAATAACCATATACGGACACCGCTACATGATAAAAGACCAAAAAAAAAGACCCGTGTTTTTTTTCCCCCCCAAAGTCATGCACTTTTTTTTATGGGCCCCCAGAGATTTGAGGCCTCGGTGTAAGTTTTGGAAAAAAGTGATCATATTCTCAGGCTCATATCTTGCAAACCGTTCGGAATTTTGATTTACTCTCTGAGGCAAAGTTCTAGCTCTTGTCATAAAGAACAATAAAACATATAAAATCAAAAAAAACTTCATCTTCAAGGTCAAAATCGCAAAAAACTTAAAGAAATTCGATTTTTTTTAACCTTTTTTCCCCTGTTCAGGTCCATAGGTAGCAAACCGTTGAAAATTCAGGGAAACAATCAACTACAAAAATGTACCTAAGATCTCAATAAACAACTTTGTAGAACTTCCTAGGAATGATTCTTAACACCGTTTAGGTAGGAAAAATATATTCTGCAGGACTGTTTCTGTTAAAGGTCAGTGCGACTACAGAGCGTATGAGTGATATTATCCTTAATCAACAGCACGTATACGCTACCTACACACATTACAGCCTATACGATTTATTCGACGACATTTGTGATTTTGACCTTGAAGATGAAGTTTAATTGATTTTGTATGTTCTACAAAGTTGTTTATTGAGATCTTAGGTACATTTTTCTAGTTGATTGTTTCCCTGAATTTTCAACGGTTTGCTACCTATGGACCTGAACAAGGGAAAAAAGGTTAAAAAAAATCGAATTTTTTTAAGTTTTTTGCGATTTTGACCTTGAAGATGAAGTTTTTTTGATTTTATATGTTCACAATTTTTGTTCTTTATGACAAGAGCTAGAACTTTGCCTCAGTACAGAAAAAATACAAAAATAATTCGTACTTTTAATAGGTAAACGGGGAAAAGGGGATAAAAAAGGTACCAACAACACGGATGACGCTACAATATTGAAATTCGGTGTGTATATTCGTTTTACAGCGCAGATCACTGACAAGAAGGCATTTTTTGAAATTTGTGCTTTAAAGGGATTACATGGGATACAAACACAGTGCAACACGAAAAAAAAATAACCATATACGGACACCGCTACATGCTAAAATACCAAAAAAAAAAGACCCGTGTTTTTTTTTTTCCCAAAGTCATGCACTTTTTTTTATGGGCCCCCAGAGATTTGAGGCCTCGGTGTAATTTTTGGAAAAAAGTGATCATATTCTCAGGCTCATATCTTGCAACCCGTTCGGAATTATGATTTACTCTCTGAGGCAAAGTTCTAGCTCTTGTCATAAAGAACAAAAATTGTGAACATATAAAATCAAAAAAACTTCATCTTCAAGGTCAAAATCGCAAAAAACTTAAAGAAATTCGATTTTTTTAACCTTTTTTCCCCTGTTCAGGTCCATAGGTAGCAAACCGTTGAAAATTCAGGGAAACAATCAACTACAAAAATGTACCTAAGATCTCAATAAACAACTTAAGTTTTTTGCGATTTTGACCTTGAAGATGAAGTTTTTTTGATTTTATATGTTCACAATTTTTGTTCTTTATGACAAGAGCTAGAACTTTGCCTCAGAGAGTAAATCAAAATTCCGAACGGTTTGCAAGATATGAGCCTGAGAATATGATCACTTTTTTCCAAAAATTACACCGAGGCCTCAAATCTGGGGGCCCATAAAAAAAGTGCATGACTTTGGGGGAAAAAAAACACGGGTCTTTTTTTTTTTGGTCTTTTATCATGTAGCGGTGTCCGTATATGGTTATTTTGAAATGACTTCAAAAATGTTGCACAGTGAAATTGTACCACATCCCAGACCAAACGACTGGGCTTAGAATCATGAAATTCGGAACGGGCATTACTTTTACAGCACGAGTGTGACTAAGAAAATAGTTTTCAAAATTCGTACTTTATGCGATTGCAAAATTTGGACTTTTAGGGATGAAATTGGGTATGAAGTTCGGTTTGTACATGCATAGAAAAACAAAATTAATGGATTTATCGAAATTCGTACCTTTTTATATCCGAATGGTACCAACAACATGGCTGAAACTAGAATCATGAAATTCGGTGTATATATTAACAGTGCAGACGCTAATGTTTTTTCAATATTTATGCGTTTAAGTAGAACTTGGAACAAAAAACGATTAAAATGGTACCCACCTTGGTATCGATTTAGGTATATATGTACAAAAAGATAGTGTCAAATGTATACTATAAAGGGGGAAGCGAATCAAAAGTGGTTCAAATGGTACCAACCAAATTGAGGGAATCGGGATAAAGATGGTACAAACCAATGTTTTCAGCTAGAATATGAAAAGGCTATTAAATGTGTGTATATTTCTCCGAGTACGTAGACGTGCAACATAACTTATTTTTTCGAAATTTGTATGTTTAAGGGAGCAAGCGGCACAGGGAGAGTTCTGTGTGATCATTATAGTCATTATACCCAGCTAAATAAAAAATGTTTGTTGTATTTATATGTTCCGATTACAATTCATCGGTATAGCAGTTATATGTAAGGGTTTTAATTTTAGCTTGGATAGGGACTACAAAGGGCGTGCCAAAAGCAAAAATATTTTATAGGTTTAGAGTGATTATAAACACATTTTGAAATCTCGAATTGCAACTAATTTCGATCATACGTCTGGAAGTTATTTTGACCACAGCTTGTGTCAATTTTCGTGAAAAGGGTGTGACAATATCGCCATATTCTGTTATGTGAAAATATTGCTAATATAATATTTAGGTTTAATTTTTCGTATGTACGGGTCGTTTATTTTGGAATATCGACTATACGTGTGGGGGTAAAATAAGATGTATATCAATTTCCCCCATCTGCAAATTTAAAATAAGTCTGGAAAAAAATACTATGTGCAGAGTTTGAATAACTTCTTTAAGTACCTTCCAGAGTTTTCGTATATACCAGCGAGCCAGACGGACGTGAAAGGGACGTGGGACATACTTATGGTTTTAAATCTCTCTTTCAATGCGTTACACTTTTTTCTCTCCCAAATGATATATACGTTCCTACTCTGTAGTGAGGGTATAATTTTCACAGCTTTATATGATTTTTGTAAAAAATTGTTTGCATTTTGTGTCTATAAATTAAACTATTGACTACGTATAAATGGATGGCACAGTGTAAATGGATCTTTTTTTAATGTGTATAAGGTGTATAAGTCGAATCGAAAAGTTAGTGTGAATATACCGCTGAATACGTAGTTGCGCAAAGTAAAACGATTTTTCAAAAGTTGTGAGCGTTTACAAACGATTTACCCTGAAAGTGATATCCTTAGACTAAGGCAATTTCAAAATATAAAAAAAACAGTTTGAATACCTAGACAAAATACTGTCAATACCACCCCACTTAAAAAATTTCTGCGTACGAAGTAGCGGGTACTTGCTAGTTTAATATATTTACATTGTGGTGTTTAGACAAAGTCAATCAGTTTTCGCAATTGCTTTGTTTGTTACACGCATTGTTGATAGTTTGGGTACTTCGGTCACAATTTTTTACAAAGTAGTACAGAAAAAATACAAAAACTATATATACTGACAACAACGAACCAAGACAATTAGTAGTCGGAATGAATGTTTGCAGCATTTGAAATATTAAAAATTGAATATTTGGTTTCATCCTATTTTGGTTGCTGCACTGTGTATTGGTATTGACAAAACTTACTTCATAAATAACTGTTTAATATGCAATTTCAAAAAAGGCATTCAATACCACTTTACAGCTTCTATGAGACACACTGGATTTTCAGATATACAAATATCCCACCGTTCTTAAACGAATATATTAGAATATTCAAAACAAGGGAAGATATTTTTGCAATTACATTCAATATTGACTTACCACATCAAGCACTTGAGGCATATAATAAAACATTACATTTAACGGAAGAAAACCGAAAAATTTTCATTTCAGGTCAGATATAGAATTGGAGAAAGTATTTGATAAAAAAGATGCTAGAATATAGAAACAAAGACCGAAGGAATGAGGAAATAAATACGAAATTTATGAAGAAGGACAGAACAGAAAACACTAGTAAGATAAAAGAAGTAAAGACAAGTAAAATAAATGACAGGAAATACAAGAAAGACGGAAAAACAACTTTGTGTAAAGACCAATTCATTAAAAGAAAGAATATTTCCAGATCTTTGGAAGTACTTACTGACGATCATACATATGCTATTTGCACATAAACTGTTAATAACTGACCTAAACCAAGGTTGTTAACGATCGATCGGGTCCTGTCGTTGATGACATCGATTTGGGCTTTGGAATCGAAACCCTCAGTGTTTTTATTAAAAATCACGTAACTAAACGCCATTTAATCACGTTATTTGTGTTACTTTGTGTGTTTGTTGCTTGCCATACTACACAGGCTTCTCATAAGACTCCGTCTTTGAGAACCTAACGAGTCCACCATCCTGACATGATCTCGTTCATGGTCCTTCGAAACCCACTAAAAGAAACCACTTTACACATTAATAATCATTAATTAATTTATTAACATTGTGGTGTTTAGACAAAGTCAATCAGTTTTCGCAATTGCTTTGTTTGTTACACGCATTGTTGATAGCTTGGGTACTTCGGTCACAATTTTTTACAAAGTAGTACAGAAAAACTACAAAAATAATTCGTACTTTTAATAGGTAAACGGGGAAAAGGGGATAAAAAAGGTACCAACAACACGGATGACGCTACAATATTGAAATTCGGTGTGTATATTCGTTTTACAGCGCAGATCACTGACAAGAAGGCATTTTTTGAAATTTGTGCTTTAAAGGGATTACATGGGATACAAATTGTACCACATCCCAGACCAAACGACTGGGCTTAGAATCATGAAATTCGGAACGGGCATTACTTTTACAGCACGAGTGTGACTAAGAAAATAGTTTTCAAAATTCGTACTTTATGCGATTGCAAAATTTGGACTTTTAGGGATGAAATTGGGTATGAAGTTCGGTTTGTACATGCATAGAAAAACAAAATTAATGGATTTATCGAAATTCGTACCTTTTTATATCCGAATGGTACCAACAACATGGCTGAAACTAGAATCATGAAATTCGGTGTATATATTAACAGTGCAGACGCTAATGTTTTTTCAATATTTATGCGTTTAAGTAGAACTTGGAACAAAAAACGATTAAAATGGTACCCACCTTGGTATCGATTTAGGTATATATGTACAAAAAGATAGTGTCAAATGTATACTATAAAGGGGGAAGCGAATCAAAAGTGGTTCAAATGGTACCAACCAAATTGAGGGAATCGGGATAAAGATGGTACAAACCAATGTTTTCAGCTAGAATATGAAAAGGCTATTAAATGTGTGTATATTTCTCCGAGTACGTAGACGTTGAAGATAACTTATTTTTTCGAAATTTGTATGTTTAAGGGAGCAAGCGGCACAGGGAGAGTTCTGTGTGATCATTATAGTCATTATCCCCAGCTAAATAAAATATTTTTGTTGTATTTATATGTTCCGATTACAATTCATCGGTATAGCAGTTATATGTAAGGGTTTTAATTTTAACTTGGATAGGGACTACAAAGGGCGTGCCAAATGCAAAAATATTTTATAGGTTTCAATATTTATACGTTTAAGTAGAACTTGGAACAAAAATCGATTAAAATGGTACCCACCTTGGTATCGATTTAGGTATATATGTACAAAAAGATAGTGTCAAATGTATACTATAAAGGGGGAAGCGAATCAAAAGTGGTTCAAATGGTACCAACCAAATTGAGGGAATCGGGATAAAGATGGTACAAACCAATGTTTTCAGCTAGAATATGAAAAGGCTATTAAATGTGTGTATATTTCTCCGAGTACGTAGACGTGCAACATAACTTATTTTTTCGAAATTTGTATGTTTAAGGGAGCAAGCGGCACAGGGAGAGTTCTGTGTGATCATTATAGTCATTATACCCAGCTAAATAAAAATGTTTGTTGTATTTATATGTTCCGATTACAATTCATCGGTATAGCAGTTATATGTAAGGGTTTTAATTTTAGCTTGGATAGGGACTACAAAGGGCGTGCCAAAAGCAAAAATATTTTATAGGTTTAGAGTGATTATAAACACATTTTGAAATCTCGAATTGCAACTAATTTCGATCATACGTCTGGAAGTTATTTTGACCACAGCTTGTGTCAATTTTCGTGAAAAGGGTGTGACAATATCGCCATATTCTGTTATGTGAAAATATTGCTAATATAATATTTAGGTTTAATTTTTCGTATGTACGGGTCGTTTATTTTGGAATATCGACTATACGTGTGGGGGTAAAATAAGATGTAAAGAGTGATTTTTTTGAGGTTAGGATTTTCATGCATTAGTATTTGACAGATCACGTGGGATTTCAGACATGGTGTCAAAGAGAAAGATGCCCAGTATGCTTTGACATTTCATCATGAATCGTCTTACAAACGAACAACGCTTGCAAATTATTGAATTTTATTATCAAAATGCGTGCTCTGTTAAGAAAGTTCATTGCGCGCTTCCATTTTATGGTCAGTTTAATCGACCCACTGAAGCGGCTATTCGGGCTATTGTGACTAAATTTCGCACCAAATTTACATTGTTGGACATTAAACCACCAACACGCTTACGTAGAGTGCGAACTGAAGAAAATATCGCAGCTGTATCGGCCAGTGTTAATGATGACCACCAATTTTCGATTCGTCGCCGTTCGCACCAATTGGGTCTCTGTTACTCAAAAACGTGGAAATGCCAAAATTGGACTAAGCGGATGGACCACCTAAGACGCAGCCGCGGTCAACATTTAAATGAAATTATCTTCAAAAAGTAAATGTCATGGACCAATCTAACGTTTCAAATAAAGAACCGATGAGATTTTGCAAATTTTATGCGTTTTTTTTAAAAAAAAAGTTATCAAGCTCTTAAAAAATCACCCTTTATATCAATTTCCCCCATCTCCGAATTTAAAATAAGTCTGGAAAAAAATACTATGTGCAGAGTTTGAATAACTTCTTTAAGTACCTTCCAGAGTTTTCGTGTATACCAGCGAGCCAGACGGACGTGAAAGGGACGTGGGACATACTTATGGTTTTAAATCTCTCTTTCAATGCGTTACACTTTTTTCTCTCCCAAATGATATATACGTTCCTACTCTGTAGTGAGGGTATAATTTTCACAGCTTTATATGATTTTTGTAAAAAATTGTTTGCATTTTGTGCCTATAAATTAAACTATTGACTACGTATAAATGGATGGCACAGTGTAAATGGATCTTTTTTTAATGTGTATAAGGTGTATAAGTCGAATCGAAAAGTTAGTGTGAATATACCGCTGAATACGTAGTTGCCCAAAGTAAAACGATTTTTCAAAAGTTGTGAGCGTTTACAAACGATTTACCCTGAAAGTGATATCCTTAGACTAAGGCAATTTCAAAATATAAAAAAACAGTTTGAATACCGAGACAAAATACTGTCAATACCACCCCACTTAAAAAATTTCTGCGTACGAAGTAGCGGGTACTTGCTAGTTTAATATATTTACATTGTGGTGTTTAGACAAAGCCAATCAGTTTTCGTAATAACTTTGCGGTCACACTTTTTTACCAAGTAGTACATGGATGGACGCGGCAATGAGGGACACGGAGGGACAAGGTTGGGAAATGAGGGACAAGGGGGACAAGAAGGGACAAGGAGTGGCAATGAGGGGCAGTGGGGGGCAATGAGGTACAAGGACGGACAAGGAGCGAGGAGGGAAAAGGAGAGAAAAGAACGGACAAGAACGGACAAGGAGGGACCAGTAGGGACAAGGAATGACACGAAGGGTCAATGAGGGACAAGGAGGGACAAGGAGGGGCAAGGAGAGACAAGGAGGGACAAGGATGTACAAGGAGGGACAAAGAGTGATAAAGAGGGACATGAGCGACAACGAGGGAAAAGGAGGATAATGAGGGACAATGATGGACAAGGAGGGACAATGAGAGACAAGGTCGGGTAATGAGGGACAAGGAGGAAAGGCAGGACAAGGATGGACAAGGAGTGGAAATGAGGTGCAATGAGGGACAAGGAGGGTCAAGGAGAGACAATGAGGGAAAAGGATGGGGCAATGATGGACAAGGAGTGGCAATGGTGGGCAATGAGGTTCAAGCTGGAACAAAGAGGGACAAGGATGGACAAGGAAGGAGAAGGAGGTACAATGACGGACAATGATGGACAAGGAGGAACAAGGAGGGACAAGGTGGGACAAGGAGTGGCAATGAGTGGCAATGAGGGGCAATGAGGGACAATGATGGACAAGGAGGAACAAGGAGGAGCAAGGAGTGACAAGTGGGAAAAGGAGCGAAAAGGAGTGACATGGAGGGACAAGAAGGGATAATGAGGGACATGCAGCGGCAAGAAGTGACAAGGAGGGTAAAGGAGGGACAAGGAGGGAAAAGGAGTGACAAGGAGGGACAACGAGGGAAAAGGATTGACAAGGAGGGGCAAGGAAGAACAATGAGGGAAAAGGAAGGAAAAGGAGCGACAAGGAGGGTAAAGGAGGGACAAGGAGGGAAAAGGAGTGACATGGAGCGTCAAGGAGAGACAATGAGGGGCAAGGAGTGACAACTAGGGACAAGGATGGACAAGGAGTGACAAGGAGGGAAAATGGGGGAGAAGGAGGGACAATGTGGGAAAAGGACGGAAAGGAGCGAAAAGGAGTGACAAGGAGGGACAAGAAGGGATAATGAGGGACAATGAGGGAGAAGGAGGAACAATGTGGGAAAAGGACGGAAAGGACCGAAAAGGACTGACAAGGAGGGACAAGAAGGGATAATGGGGGACAATGAGGGGCAATGTGGGACACGCAGCGGCAAGGAGGGGCAAGGAGGGACAAGGAGGGAAAATGAGGGACAAGGAGGGAAAAGGAGGGACAAGGAGTGACAAGGAGGGAAAAGGAGTGACAAGGAGGGGCAATGAGAGACAATGAGGGGCAATGAGGGACAGGTAAGGACAAGCAGGGATAAGATGGGACATTAAGGGACAAGGAGGGCCAAGGAGGGAAAAGGATTGACAAGGAGGGACAATAAGGTACAGTAAGGGACAATGAGTGACAAGGAGGGCCAAGGAGTGACAAGGAGTGACAAGGAGGGAAAATGAGGGAGAAGGAGGAACAATGTGGGAAAAGGACGGAAAGGAGCGAAAAGGAGTGACAAGGAGGGACAAGAAGGGATAATGAGGGACAATGAGGGGCAATGTGGGACACGCAGCGGCAAGGAGGGGCAAGGAGGGGCAAGGAGGGACAAGGAGTGAAAATGAGGGACAAGGAGTGACAAGGAGGGAAAAGGAGTGACAAGAAGGGATAATGAGAGGCAATGAGAGACAATGAGGGGCAATGAGGGACAAGCAAGGACAAGCAGGGATAAGGAGGGAAAAGGATTGACAAGGAGGGACAATAAGGGCCAATAAGGTACAGTAAGGGACAATGAGTGACATGGAGGGCCAAGCAGGGCCAAGGAGGGAAAAGGAGTGACAAGGAGGGACAAGGAGGGAGAAGGAGGGACATGGAGGGACAAGGTGGGACAAGGAGGACAAGGAGGAACAAGCAGGCACAGGGAGGGAAAAGGAGTGCCAACGAGGGAAAAGGAGTGACAAGGCGGGTCACGAAGGGAAAAGTAGTGACAGTGTAGCGGACCTTAAATTTATTACTTGCATTTTATAATTTTTACATACATTTTATAATTTGATTAACACCTTTTTACACTCAATTCAAAGAATATCACTACTGTCTTAAATACGTTAATTGCATTTTCGCCCACTGTTAAATCCATTCTCTTAAATATATTATCACTCATAATCTCATATTTTGATTTATTAGAATTCTCTTTATTACTCATTTACTCGATATCATTCGCTCCTTGTTTAACATATGTGTCACTCAATTGTTACTCATTAATATGTTTACAAACACATATTATCATATAATTATCATTCGCTCCTTGTTTAACATATGTAATTATATTAAAGTGTCACTCATTTATTTTGTTACAAATACATACACTGTAGTTATTGATTTATGTTTGTGACTCTATTAAAAATCTTTATAACAATGTGTCAATCCTAGCTTTAAGTCTATTCCATGAGAAGCTGTCTACGAATAAACAACTTAAATATTAAAAGCGGAGTTTTTTTATAAAACCTATAAAAATCCTAATAAATTAGTGTATTATCCAACTTGGGCGTATATCGTCTGGTTGGGATTTGCATTAAAAGGATAATAACTACATAGTAATTGGTTATAATCCAGCTTGGACGTTTAACGTCTGGTTTGGATTTAGCCCCATAAAATTATAAAATAAATAAAAACCATAAACTACCATAAACTGAGAAGGCATAACTGACTCCTTGCTCAAAAGGATAGTTTACTCCTTCTACATTGGCGCCCAACTAAAGAAAACTGGTTGAGAAATAAAAATATTTCAATCAAATCTATCATCAAAAAACTGAAGAAATAAAATTGACGGAAATTTTATTACGTAACACTGTGTTGTTTTTGCAAAAACCACGTTTAATACTCTTAAACTGCCACAATGATTCTTGTTGTTGGTTAAATAAAGATCACCGTCGAGTTTCTGCAATCGTCACTGCGGAGTACGTCTAAGCTACGCTGTTGCTGTTGGAACGCACAAAAAAATCATTGTTGTTGTTCTTCTCTCTTGCTTACTTGTTGTTGTAGCCAGTAGTACTGCAGTGTTGTTGTTGTTGTTAAAATAAATATCACCATCGTGGTTGCTGCAATCGTCACTGCGGAGTATGTCTAAGCTACGCTGTTGCTGTTTGAACGCACAAAATCATTGTCGTTGCTCTCTGGCGTGTTTGTTGTTGTAGCCAGTATTACTGCAGTGTTGTTGTTGTTGTTTTGCATACATCGATCGTTGCTTTGTATTCATCATCACTCATCAATCACGTCGTGTGCTTTTGTATTTTTGCAGTAGCAGCATAATAATCTACATCACTCATTTAAGAGCAGTTTATTGTTCCTCAATTATAAGAGAGACTTGCCCTTCACTCTTAAGTGTAAAATAGGATTTCCCAATATCAAAAATTGTAAAGTACACGGGATTCTTTCAAAATGATTAGAAGAAGTCCCCGAAGCACAACTTCAGTCAGCGAAAGCCCTACTGTTGCGGTTTCAGGGCAAAGTGTTTCTGCCACTTCTCGTACAACTCCATCAGTACAAAACCCGGCTGTAAATAATGATATACATAATGATGCACAATCTGTCCCAAATGGTCCATCAACATCTCGTGCAGCTCAATCTCAAGTGTCGGTTAACACGACCGTAAATAATATTAGCAGTGCACAATTTGTTCCAAATGGCCAATCAATATATAGTACAGCTCACATGCAATCTCAGCCGAACTTTCTTTTAAGCGATACCCAATTTCGACAACTTCTGGGTGGTGTGTCCATTAGGCAGGAGACAAAGTCCACATTCAGCAATTGTACTGCTCGTTTTAATGGTGGTCGTAATTCTACTAAAGTTGAAGACTTTCTGGCAACGATTTTAGTGTACAAAGATGCAGAAAATATTTCAGATTTCCTAGCACTTACCAGTCTTCCCTTACTGTTGGAAGGTTATGCGTCGACATGGTGGCAAGGTGTCCAAGATGAGGCCAATACGTTTGATGAGGCTGTAGAGCTATTGAGAAAAGCATTTGCACCCGTGAAACCAGATTGGCGCATATTTAATGAAATTTGTCAGGAAAAGCAGAAAATGTTTGAAACTACTGA
Organism: Polietes domitor; assembly: GCA_947397865.1. NCBI lineage: Eukaryota > Metazoa > Arthropoda > Insecta > Diptera > Muscidae > Polietes > Polietes domitor. The sequence goes on from OX377623.1 coordinate 2,385,363, forward strand.
CGTTTTTGTTTGCAGAAAGAGGAGACTTTTCGCTCAATTATCTGAAAAATTATCGGAAAAAACCATGCTAAACATGATATTTGGTCAGCTAAACCTGCAAATTAGGGGAAAAGTATCGAGAGACAGTTTAAATACCTTTCAAGATCTTTTACATCAGGCAAGAGAAATAGAAATGACCATATCTGAAAATAGGCAAGAAAATAGAGAAGCAAAGCCTAAATCCCTCGATACCTCAGAAAAGCCGTTCTTGCGATGCACATACTGTAGAAAGAAGAATCATCTTGCAGAAAATTGTTTCAAGAAAATTGAGGCTGAAAAACATAAAATGGTGAAAGCAAATGATACCAAACTTAATTGTTATGGATGTGGTGCAGAAGGATATTACCGCTCTAATTGTCCAAATTGTAACAAAGAATATATTGCTGCCCGAGAGCAGACATTAGATTTTAACTCGTTACACGCTACTTTGGTCGGAAGAGATGTTCCGCTAGTAGATGTTAATATCAATGGTCTAAAGGGTGAAGCCTACTTTGATACCGCAGCCAGAACAAGTGTTGCAGGCTATCATCTTTACCAAAAATTGATAAAGAAAGGTATTGCTTTCCAAAAAGTGTATGCGGAAATAATATTAGCCGACGGGATAGCACGGAAGGAAGTAGTACACTCTGCCATGCTTGACATTATTATCGGAAATCGATTTAAAAAGATTAGATTCATATGTCTACCGAATGCCATAGGTAACAGGACACTGCTTGGAATAGATTTCCTAAAAGACTCTGGAATCGTACTAGATTTAGCTCAACATTCATGGTGCTTTAAAGACGATCCAAGGACAAATTTTGCTTTTAAACGTAATACTCCACAAATCAATTTGTCAATGGTTGAAAAGGTTAACGTAAAACCAAATGACCTTAATGATTTTTTGTCCTGGTTTGAGAATGGTAATAATGATTATTCGCCAAGAGGTATCAATAAAATATTTGGAAGTTCTATTCCCGAAAACATCGAAACTTCGAATACAACAGAATTGTTTCCCCCTTTAAAGAGGGCGAAGTACGAAAGTTACTGTGACGAAATCTTCACTTCACTAGAGCTAAATTCGTTTGAAATTAAACTGCGACCTAATGAAGGACCCCATTTGAATAATGCCGAAAGAGAAGCTTTGGAAAACCTAATTGAAGCAGAAAAGAGTATATTTGATGATATTCAAGTACCAATTTCTCAGGTGGAACATCATATTAAAACAGGTGCACATGAACCAATTTCAAATCCTCCTTACAGGTTATCACCAAAAATGAAAACTCTTTTGAAACAAGAATTAGACAAGATGTTACAGAACGGAATAATAGAGGAAATAGAGTCGCCTTGGGCATTTCCGGTTGTTATGATACCGAAAAAGGACGGCAGTGTAAGGTTGTGCGTTGATTACCGCCGCCTTAACGCAATTACTACGGCAGATACATATCCTCTTCCGCGGATCGACGATCTCTTGCACTCGGCCAAGACAACTCCATTTATGTCAACACTGGATCTACGCTCGGGTTACTGGCAAATTAAGATAGCTGAAAACGATAAAATGAAAACTGCCTTTACAACGCCATTTGGGATTTATGTCTTCAATCGAATGCCTTTTGGATTGAAAAACGCTCCAGCTACATTTCAACGTCTGATTGATAAATTTCGAACTGGTTTACCCGATATTTTAATTTTGGCATATCTAGACGATATAATTATATGTTCAAAAGATGTGAAGTCCCATATTTCTGATTTAAAGCAAACATTTCAAAGACTCAGAAAGTTCGGTTTTCACCTGCATAGAGAGAAATGTTTCTTTTGCAAGCCGGAGGTAAAATATCTTGGCCATATACTTACACGAGCTGGTTTGAAAGTTGATCCAGAAAAAACAGAAGCAATAAAACAACGACCAAACCCGAAAAATTCTAAGGAAGTCCTGTCTTTTATGCAAACGTGTTCGTGGTATAGACGTTTTATTCCCTCATTTGCGAACGTCGCAAAGCCTTTGTCTGATTTGACAAAAAAGAATGCGGTTTGGCAGTGGACAGAAAATCAGCAAAGTGCATTTAATGAATTAAAAAGCTTGTTAACTTCTCCACCCATTTTGCAGCAAGTAAACGAAGAATTACCATTTGTGTTGAAAACTGATGCGAGCAACTACGCGCTTGGAGCTGTTTTACTCCAGGGGGAGAAGGAATCAGAACGGACCATCGAATATGCCAGTAGGTTATTGCTACCGGCTGAAAAAAATTACTCAACAACAGAACGAGAAGCTCTGGCTGTTGTTTGGGCCGTACAAAAGTTCAGGGGTTACATCGAAGGTTCAGAAGTGCTGATCCTTACAGATCATCAACCCTTGAAGTGGCTTTTCAGCTTAAAAAGCCCAACAGGTCGACTTGCCAGATGGGCACTGCAGTTGCAGACATTTAATATCAAATTTGGATATACACCGGGGCGTCAAAATCTTGTAGCTGATACACTATCGCGACCTCCATGCCGACATCAAACACACGACAATAGCAAATGTGAATGTTTCTCAATGCATATTGATTTTCCCAGAAAAGGAGCTGAAGATTTCAGAAAAGCTCAAATGGAAGATCCTGACTTGCAAATGATAATAAATTTATTTGAAAACGATGACGAAAATATCATTAGATACACTAATAGGGGGTATATTATGTTGGATGGCGTTCTATACCGATTTTGCTCAGAAGAAGAATCTGAAAATGGTCAACTTGTGGTACCAAAATCTATGCGAAAGAACATCCTATTCAATTACCATGACAGTCCAACAGCTGGTCACTATGGCATAGAAAGGACAATAAATAGAATAACACCACATTATTATTGGCCCAAAATGAGATCAGAAATAACTGACTACATAAAGGCATGTATCGAATGCAAACGCTACAAACCCTCAAACACGAAACCAGTAGGTCTACTTCAAACTGTATGCAGCAATAAAAGATTTGAAGTTATTGCAATCGATCTATTTGGCCCACTTCCAAGAACCCTTCAGGGCAATCAATGGATTTTAATTGCGGAAGATCTGTGCAGCCGATGGACAGAACTTTTTTCGTTAAAAGTAGCATCAGCCGAAAATTGTGCACTCATTCTGCTTAACGAAGTCTTTCTAAGATATGGTATTCCTAGAAGAATCCATTCCGATAATGGACCACAATTTGTCTCTGCGGTAATGCAGAAGCTAACGTACTGCCTTGGTATTCATCAATCATTCACACCCGTGTACCACCCTGAGGCTAACCCAGTTGAGCGAAAGAATAGCGACCTTAAAGTGCAGTTGTCAATTTGCGTCGGACAAGACCACACCAGTTGGGACATGAAATTGTCATCGATACGATTTGCGATGAACACGGCAAAATGTGCAACAACTGGCTATTCTGCTTCCTATCTTACTTTTGGTAGGGAGTTGAGGACTCCCTGTGAGATTGAAAATGATTTAAGAGCCATCGTGAAGGCAGAAAATTTCGTTCCACAAATAACACCTCACTTGCTTCGACTGGCCGATGCACTAGCATTAGCCAAAGAGTCAGAGGAAAAGATGCAAGATAGAAATAAATTGTATGCCGATTTAAAGCGAAAACCACAGGACAATATTGAAGTTGGGGACAGAGTTCTTATTTCCACTCATATCCTTAGCAAAAAGGACAACAATCTAACGTCAAAATTTGTACCTCGACGTGATGGCCCATATATCGTCATTAATAAAAAGGGAACGTCCTGTTATACTATTGCATCAATTGCTAATCCTGATACTCCAATAGCATCGTATCACGCATCCGACTTAACCTTGTACGAAGGACGAGCGGAGAATCCTGTTTACCCAAGGACACGAAGAGCTCGCCACCAAAATAATGTAAAAACAACGAACTGCATCAACAGTAATGCTTCAACAAAAAACAATGCAACAACCGAACCAGTCAACACCAACAAAAATAATGGAAAATCGAACGACGATGCAACAATGGTTACAGTCCGCACTAACAACAGTAATGCAAAATCCAATAACACTTCATCAATTGATCCTGCCAACCCAAACAATGATAACGCAACGGTAGCTCGTAGAAGATCTCAGCGTCAAAGGAAGCCACCGTCGAGATTGTAATATGCTGCCACATCATCGGGACGATTTCTGTAGCAGAGGGGGAGTGTGTAGCGGACCTTAAATTTATTACTTGCATTTTATAATTTTTACATACATTTTATAATTTGATTAACACCTTTTTACACTCAATTCAAAGAATATCACTACTGTCTTAAATACGTTAATTGCATTTTCGCCCACTGTTAAATCCATTCTCTTAAATATATTATCACTCATAATCTCATATTTTGATTTATTAGAATTCTCTTTATTACTCATTTACTCGATATCATTCGCTCCTTGTTTAACATATGTGTCACTCAATTGTTACTCATTAATATGTTTACAAACACATATTATCATATAATTATCATTCGCTCCTTGTTTAACATATGTAATTATATTAAAGTGTCACTCATTTATTTTGTTACAAATACATACACTGTAGTTATTGATTTATGTTTGTGACTCTATTAAAAATCTTTATAACAATGTGTCAATCCTAGCTTTAAGTCTATTCCATGAGAAGCTGTCTACGAATAAACAACTTAAATATTAAAAGCGGAGTTTTTTTATAAAACCTATAAAAATCCTAATAAATTAGTGTATTATCCAACTTGGGCGTATATCGTCTGGTTGGGATTTGCATTAAAAGGATAATAACTACATAGTAATTGGTTATAATCCAGCTTGGACGTTTAACGTCTGGTTTGGATTTAGCCCCATAAAATTATAAAATAAATAAAAACCATAAACTACCATAAACTGAGAAGGCATAACTGACTCCTTGCTCAAAAGGATAGTTTACTCCTTCTACATTGGCGCCCAACTAAAGAAAACTGGTTGAGAAATAAAAATATTTCAATCAAATCTATCATCAAAAAACTGAAGAAATAAAATTGACGGAAATTTTATTACGTAACACTGTGTTGTTTTTGCAAAAACCACGTTTAATACTCTTAAACTGCCACAATGATTCTTGTTGTTGGTTAAATAAAGATCACCGTCGAGTTTCTGCAATCGTCACTGCGGAGTACGTCTAAGCTACGCTGTTGCTGTTGGAACGCACAAAAAAATCATTGTTGTTGTTCTTCTCTCTTGCTTACTTGTTGTTGTAGCCAGTAGTACTGCAGTGTTGTTGTTGTTGTTAAAATAAATATCACCATCGTGGTTGCTGCAATCGTCACTGCGGAGTATGTCTAAGCTACGCTGTTGCTGTTTGAACGCACAAAATCATTGTCGTTGCTCTCTGGCGTGTTTGTTGTTGTAGCCAGTATTACTGCAGTGTTGTTGTTGTTGTTTTGCATACATCGATCGTTGCTTTGTATTCATCATCACTCATCAATCACGTCGTGTGCTTTTGTATTTTTGCAGTAGCAGCATAATAATCTACATCACTCATTTAAGAGCAGTTTATTGTTCCTCAATTATAAGAGAGACTTGCCCTTCACTCTTAAGTGTAAAATAGGATTTCCCAATATCAAAAATTGTAAAGTACACGGGATTCTTTCAAAATGATTAGAAGAAGTCCCCGAAGCACAACTTCAGTCAGCGAAAGCCCTACTGTTGCGGTTTCAGGGCAAAGTGTTTCTGCCACTTCTCGTACAACTCCATCAGTACAAAACCCGGCTGTAAATAATGATATACATAATGATGCACAATCTGTCCCAAATGGTCCATCAACATCTCGTGCAGCTCAATCTCAAGTGTCGGTTAACACGACCGTAAATAATATTAGCAGTGCACAATTTGTTCCAAATGGCCAATCAATATATAGTACAGCTCACATGCAATCTCAGCCGAACTTTCTTTTAAGCGATACCCAATTTCGACAACTTCTGGGTGGTGTGTCCATTAGGCAGGAGACAAAGTCCACATTCAGCAATTGTACTGCTCGTTTTAATGGTGGTCGTAATTCTACTAAAGTTGAAGACTTTCTGGCAACGATTTTAGTGTACAAAGATGCAGAAAATATTTCAGATTTCCTAGCACTTACCAGTCTTCCCTTACTGTTGGAAGGTTATGCGTCGACATGGTGGCAAGGTGTCCAAGATGAGGCCAATACGTTTGATGAGGCTGTAGAGCTATTGAGAAAAGCATTTGCACCCGTGAAACCAGATTGGCGCATATTTAATGAAATTTGTCAGGAAAAGCAGAAAATGTTTGAAACTACTGACGTTTTTGTTTGCAGAAAGAGGAGACTTTTCGCTCAATTATCTGAAAAATTATCGGAAAAAACCATGCTAAACATGATATTTGGTCAGCTAAACCTGCAAATTAGGGGAAAAGTATCGAGAGACAGTTTAAATACCTTTCAAGATCTTTTACATCAGGCAAGAGAAATAGAAATGACCATATCTGAAAATAGGCAAGAAAATAGAGAAGCAAAGCCTAAATCCCTCGATACCTCAGAAAAGCCGTTCTTGCGATGCACATACTGTAGAAAGAAGAATCATCTTGCAGAAAATTGTTTCAAGAAAATTGAGGCTGAAAAACATAAAATGGTGAAAGCAAATGATACCAAACTTAATTGTTATGGATGTGGTGCAGAAGGATATTACCGCTCTAATTGTCCAAATTGTAACAAAGAATATATTGCTGCCCGAGAGCAGACATTAGATTTTAACTCGTTACACGCTACTTTGGTCGGAAGAGATGTTCCGCTAGTAGATGTTAATATCAATGGTCTAAAGGGTGAAGCCTACTTTGATACCGCAGCCAGAACAAGTGTTGCAGGCTATCATCTTTACCAAAAATTGATAAAGAAAGGTATTGCTTTCCAAAAAGTGTATGCGGAAATAATATTAGCCGACGGGATAGCACGGAAGGAAGTAGTACACTCTGCCATGCTTGACATTATTATCGGAAATCGATTTAAAAAGATTAGATTCATATGTCTACCGAATGCCATAGGTAACAGGACACTGCTTGGAATAGATTTCCTAAAAGACTCTGGAATCGTACTAGATTTAGCTCAACATTCATGGTGCTTTAAAGACGATCCAAGGACAAATTTTGCTTTTAAACGTAATACTCCACAAATCAATTTGTCAATGGTTGAAAAGGTTAACGTAAAACCAAATGACCTTAATGATTTTTTGTCCTGGTTTGAGAATGGTAATAATGATTATTCGCCAAGAGGTATCAATAAAATATTTGGAAGTTCTATTCCCGAAAACATCGAAACTTCGAATACAACAGAATTGTTTCCCCCTTTAAAGAGGGCGAAGTACGAAAGTTACTGTGACGAAATCTTCACTTCACTAGAGCTAAATTCGTTTGAAATTAAACTGCGACCTAATGAAGGACCCCATTTGAATAATGCCGAAAGAGAAGCTTTGGAAAACCTAATTGAAGCAGAAAAGAGTATATTTGATGATATTCAAGTACCAATTTCTCAGGTGGAACATCATATTAAAACAGGTGCACATGAACCAATTTCAAATCCTCCTTACAGGTTATCACCAAAAATGAAAACTCTTTTGAAACAAGAATTAGACAAGATGTTACAGAACGGAATAATAGAGGAAATAGAGTCGCCTTGGGCATTTCCGGTTGTTATGATACCGAAAAAGGACGGCAGTGTAAGGTTGTGCGTTGATTACCGCCGCCTTAACGCAATTACTACGGCAGATACATATCCTCTTCCGCGGATCGACGATCTCTTGCACTCGGCCAAGACAACTCCATTTATGTCAACACTGGATCTACGCTCGGGTTACTGGCAAATTAAGATAGCTGAAAACGATAAAATGAAAACTGCCTTTACAACGCCATTTGGGATTTATGTCTTCAATCGAATGCCTTTTGGATTGAAAAACGCTCCAGCTACATTTCAACGTCTGATTGATAAATTTCGAACTGGTTTACCCGATATTTTAATTTTGGCATATCTAGACGATATAATTATATGTTCAAAAGATGTGAAGTCCCATATTTCTGATTTAAAGCAAACATTTCAAAGACTCAGAAAGTTCGGTTTTCACCTGCATAGAGAGAAATGTTTCTTTTGCAAGCCGGAGGTAAAATATCTTGGCCATATACTTACACGAGCTGGTTTGAAAGTTGATCCAGAAAAAACAGAAGCAATAAAACAACGACCAAACCCGAAAAATTCTAAGGAAGTCCTGTCTTTTATGCAAACGTGTTCGTGGTATAGACGTTTTATTCCCTCATTTGCGAACGTCGCAAAGCCTTTGTCTGATTTGACAAAAAAGAATGCGGTTTGGCAGTGGACAGAAAATCAGCAAAGTGCATTTAATGAATTAAAAAGCTTGTTAACTTCTCCACCCATTTTGCAGCAAGTAAACGAAGAATTACCATTTGTGTTGAAAACTGATGCGAGCAACTACGCGCTTGGAGCTGTTTTACTCCAGGGGGAGAAGGAATCAGAACGGACCATCGAATATGCCAGTAGGTTATTGCTACCGGCTGAAAAAAATTACTCAACAACAGAACGAGAAGCTCTGGCTGTTGTTTGGGCCGTACAAAAGTTCAGGGGTTACATCGAAGGTTCAGAAGTGCTGATCCTTACAGATCATCAACCCTTGAAGTGGCTTTTCAGCTTAAAAAGCCCAACAGGTCGACTTGCCAGATGGGCACTGCAGTTGCAGACATTTAATATCAAATTTGGATATACACCGGGGCGTCAAAATCTTGTAGCTGATACACTATCGCGACCTCCATGCCGACATCAAACACACGACAATAGCAAATGTGAATGTTTCTCAATGCATATTGATTTTCCCAGAAAAGGAGCTGAAGATTTCAGAAAAGCTCAAATGGAAGATCCTGACTTGCAAATGATAATAAATTTATTTGAAAACGATGACGAAAATATCATTAGATACACTAATAGGGGGTATATTATGTTGGATGGCGTTCTATACCGATTTTGCTCAGAAGAAGAATCTGAAAATGGTCAACTTGTGGTACCAAAATCTATGCGAAAGAACATCCTATTCAATTACCATGACAGTCCAACAGCTGGTCACTATGGCATAGAAAGGACAATAAATAGAATAACACCACATTATTATTGGCCCAAAATGAGATCAGAAATAACTGACTACATAAAGGCATGTATCGAATGCAAACGCTACAAACCCTCAAACACGAAACCAGTAGGTCTACTTCAAACTGTATGCAGCAATAAAAGATTTGAAGTTATTGCAATCGATCTATTTGGCCCACTTCCAAGAACCCTTCAGGGCAATCAATGGATTTTAATTGCGGAAGATCTGTGCAGCCGATGGACAGAACTTTTTTCGTTAAAAGTAGCATCAGCCGAAAATTGTGCACTCATTCTGCTTAACGAAGTCTTTCTAAGATATGGTATTCCTAGAAGAATCCATTCCGATAATGGACCACAATTTGTCTCTGCGGTAATGCAGAAGCTAACGTACTGCCTTGGTATTCATCAATCATTCACACCCGTGTACCACCCTGAGGCTAACCCAGTTGAGCGAAAGAATAGCGACCTTAAAGTGCAGTTGTCAATTTGCGTCGGACAAGACCACACCAGTTGGGACATGAAATTGTCATCGATACGATTTGCGATGAACACGGCAAAATGTGCAACAACTGGCTATTCTGCTTCCTATCTTACTTTTGGTAGGGAGTTGAGGACTCCCTGTGAGATTGAAAATGATTTAAGAGCCATCGTGAAGGCAGAAAATTTCGTTCCACAAATAACACCTCACTTGCTTCGACTGGCCGATGCACTAGCATTAGCCAAAGAGTCAGAGGAAAAGATGCAAGATAGAAATAAATTGTATGCCGATTTAAAGCGAAAACCACAGGACAATATTGAAGTTGGGGACAGAGTTCTTATTTCCACTCATATCCTTAGCAAAAAGGACAACAATCTAACGTCAAAATTTGTACCTCGACGTGATGGCCCATATATCGTCATTAATAAAAAGGGAACGTCCTGTTATACTATTGCATCAATTGCTAATCCTGATACTCCAATAGCATCGTATCACGCATCCGACTTAACCTTGTACGAAGGACGAGCGGAGAATCCTGTTTACCCAAGGACACGAAGAGCTCGCCACCAAAATAATGTAAAAACAACGAACTGCATCAACAGTAATGCTTCAACAAAAAACAATGCAACAACCGAACCAGTCAACACCAACAAAAATAATGGAAAATCGAACGACGATGCAACAATGGTTACAGTCCGCACTAACAACAGTAATGCAAAATCCAATAACACTTCATCAATTGATCCTGCCAACCCAAACAATGATAACGCAACGGTAGCTCGTAGAAGATCTCAGCGTCAAAGGAAGCCACCGTCGAGATTGTAATATGCTGCCACATCATCGGGACGATTTCTGTAGCAGAGGGGGAGTGTGTAGCGGACCTTAAATTTATTACTTGCATTTTATAATTTTTACATACATTTTATAATTTGATTAACACCTTTTTACACTCAATTCAAAGAATATCACTACTGTCTTAAATACGTTAATTGCATTTTCGCCCACTGTTAAATCCATTCTCTTAAATATATTATCACTCATAATCTCATATTTTGATTTATTAGAATTCTCTTTATTACTCATTTACTCGATATCATTCGCTCCTTGTTTAACATATGTGTCACTCAATTGTTACTCATTAATATGTTTACAAACACATATTATCATATAATTATCATTCGCTCCTTGTTTAACATATGTAATTATATTAAAGTGTCACTCATTTATTTTGTTACAAATACATACACTGTAGTTATTGATTTATGTTTGTGACTCTATTAAAAATCTTTATAACAATGTGTCAATCCTAGCTTTAAGTCTATTCCATGAGAAGCTGTCTACGAATAAACAACTTAAATATTAAAAGCGGAGTTTTTTTTATAAAACCTATAAAAATCCTAATAAATTAGTGTATTATCCAACTTGGGCGTATATCGTCTGGTTGGGATTTGCATTAAAAGGATAATAACTACATAGTAATTGGTTATAATCCAGCTTGGACGTTTAACGTCTGGTTTGGATTTAGCCCCATAAAATTATAAAATAAATAAAAACCATAAACTACCATAAACTGAGAAGGCATAACTGACTCCTTGCTCAAAAGGATAGTTTACTCCTTCTACAACAGGGCGGGTCAAGGAGGGTCACGGAGTGTCAAGGAGGGTCACGGAGTGTCAAGGAGGGTCACGGAGTATCAAGGAGGAATAAGGTTGGGCAATGATGGACAGGGGGACAAGGAGGGACAAGGAGGGACAAGGAGTGACAAGGAGTGACAAGGAGTGACAAGGAGGGACAAGAACGGACAAGGAGGGACAAGGAGGGACAAGGAGGGACAAGAAGGGAAATGGAAGTACAAGGAGGGACAATTATGGACAAGGAGGAACAAGGAGGAGCAAGGAGGGACTAGGAGTGACAAGTGGGAAAAGGAGGGAAAAGGAGAGACAAGGAGGGACAAGGAGTGGCAATGAGTGGCAATGAGGGACAAGGAGGAACAAAGAGGGACAAGGAGGGACAAGGAGGAACAAGGAGGGACAGGGAGGGACAAGGAGTGGCAATGAGGAACAAAGAGGGACAAAGAGAGACAAGGAGGGACATGGAGGTACAAGGAGGGACAAGGAGTGACAAGGAGGGCCAAGGAGGGTCACGAAGGAAAAATTAGTGACAGGGCGGGTCAAGGAGGGTCACGGAGTGACAAGAAGGGATACGGTTGGGCAATGATGGACAATGAGGTACAAGGAGGGACAAGGAGGAACAAGGAGGGAACAGGAGTGCCAAGGAGGGACAACGAGTGACAAGGCGGGCCAAGGAGGGTCACGGAGTATCAAGGAGGGATAAGGTTGAGCAATGATGGACAAGGAGGGACAAGGAGTGACAAGGAGGGTCAAGGCGGGATAAGGATGGACAACAAGGATAAGGAGGGAAAAGGAGTGACAAGGAGTGCCAAGGAGGGACAAGCAGGGACAATGTGGGACAAGGAGTGACAATGGACAAGGAGTTACAATGAGGTACAAGGAGGGTCAAGGAGTGGCAATGAGTGGCAATGACGGACAAGGAGGGACAAGAGCGGACAAGGAGGAACAAAGAGGGACAAGGAGGGACAAGGAGTGACAAGTGGGAAAAGGAGTGACAAGGAGGGACAATGACGGACAAGGAGGAACAAGGAGGGACAGGGAGGGACAAGGAGTGGCAATGACGGACAAGGAAGGAAAAGGAGCGACAAGCAGTGACAAGGAGGGGCAATGAGGGACAAGGAGGGACAGGGAGGAACAAGGAGGGACAAGGAGGGACAAGGAGGGCCAAGGAGGGGCAATGAGGGACCAGGAGGGAAAAGGAGCGACAAGCAGGGACAAAGAGGGGCAATGAGGGACAAGGAGGGCCAAGAAGGGACAAGGAGGGACTAGGAGGGACAAGGAGGAACAAGGTGGGACAATGAGGGACACGGAGGGACAAGGTTGGACAAGGAGTGGCAATGAGGGACACGGATGGAAGAGGATGGACAATGAGGGACCAGTAGGGACAAGGAGGGGCAATGAACGACAATAAGGGACAAGGAGGGGCAATGAGGGACAAGGAGGGGCACGGAGTGGCAAGGAGGGGCAAGGAGGGATAAGGTGGCACCAGGAGGGACAAGGTGGGACAAGGAGGGACAAGGCAGAAGAAGGAGGGAAAAGGAGTGGCAATGAGGGACAAGGATTGACAAGGCGGGGCAATGAGGGACTAGTAGGGACAAGGAGGAAGAAGCAGGGGCAAGGAGGGACAGGGAGGGAAAAGCAGGGACAAAGTGGGGCAATCAGACACAAGGAGTGATAAGGAGTAGCAAGGAGGGAAGGGCAGTGGCAAGGAGGGAAAAGGAGGACACGAAGTGACAAGGATGGATATGGATGGACATTGACGGGCAATGAAGGACAAGGAGGGGCAATGAGGTACAAAGACGGACAATGAGTGACACGGATGAACAATGATGGACGAGGAGGGACGAGGAGGGACAATGAGCGACAACAACGGACAAGGAGGGACCAGTAGGGACAAGGAATGACAAGGAGGGTCAATGAGGGGCAAGGACGGACAAGGTGGGACCAGGAGGGACAAGGAGGGGCGAGGAAGGACAAGGAGGGAAAAGGACGGAAAAGGAGCGACAAGCAGGGACAAGGAGGGAAAAGGACGGACAAGGAGGGACACGGAGGGTCAGTGAGCGACAAAGAGGGACAAGGAGGGTCAATGAGTGACAAGGAGGGACAATAAGGACCAAGGAGAGACAAGGTGGGACAATGTGGGACCAATAGAGGCAAGGAGCGACAAGCAGGGACAAGGAGGGAAAAGGAGGGACAAGATGGGACAATGAGGGACAAGGAGGGACAAGAAGGGACAAAGAGGGACAAGGAGGGACAAGGATTGACAAGGAGGGACAAGGAGGAAAAAGCTGGGACAATGAGGGACAAGAAGGGACAGGGATTGAGTAGGAGGGACAAGGAGGGACACGGAGGGACAAGGTTGGGAAATGAGGGACAAGGGGGACAAGGAGGGGTAATGAGGGGCAATGAGGGGCAGTGGGGGCAATGAGGTACAAGGACGGACAAGGAACGAGGAGGGAAAAGGAGAGAAAAGAACGGACAAGAACGGACAAGGAGGGACCAGTAGGGACAAGGAAGGACAAGGAATGACACGGAGGGTCAATGAGGGACAAGGATTGACAAGGAGGGACAAGGAGGACAAGGAGTGACAATGAGTGACAAGGAGGGACAAGGAGGTGCAAGGAGAGACAAGGAGGGACAAAGAGTGATAAAGAGGGACATGAGAGACAACGAGGGAATAGGAGGATGATGAGGGACAATGATGGACAAGGAGGGACAAGGAGAGACAATGAGAGACAAGGTCGGGCAATGAGGGACAAGGAGGGAAAGGCAGGACAAGGATGGACAAGGAGTGGAAATGAGGTGCAATGAGGGACAAGGAGAGACAATGAGGGAAAAGGATGGGGCAATGATGGACAAGGAGTGGCAATGGTGGGCAATGAGGTTCAAGCAGGGACAAAGAGGGACAAGGATGGACAAGGAAGGAGAAGGAGGTACAATGAGGGACAAGGAGGGACAATGATGGACAAGGAGGAAGAAGGATGAACAAGGAGGGACAAGAAGGAACAAGGAGGAACAAAGAGGAGGAAGGAGTGACAAGTGGGAAAAGGAGTGACAAGGAGGGACAATGATGGACAAGGAGGAACAAGGAGGGACAAGGTGGGACAAGGAGTGGCAATGAGTGGCAATGAGGGACAATGATGGACAATGATGGACAAGGAGGAGCAAGGAGTGACAAGTGGGAAAAGGAGCGAAAAGGAGTGACATGGAGGGACAAGAAGGGATAATGAGGGACACGCAGCGGCAAGGAGTGACAAGGAGTGACAAGGAGGGACAAGGAGGGATAAGGAGTGACAAGGAGGGAAAAGGAGTGACAAGGAGGGACAAGGAGGGAAAAGGAGTGACAAGGAGGGACAATGAGGGAAAAGGACGGAAAAGGAGCGACAAGGAGGGACAATGTGGGACAAGGAGGGACAATGTGGGACAAGGAGGGACAAGGAGTGTCATGGAGCGTCAAGGAGTGACAACTAGGGACAAGGAGTGACAAGGAGTGACAAGGAGTGACAAGGAGTGACAATGAGTGACAATGAGTGACAAGGAGTGACAAGGAGTGACAAGGAGTGACAAGGAGTGACAAGGAGTGACAAGGAGTGACAATGAGTGACAAGGAGGGAGAAGGAGGGACAATGTGGGAAAAGGACGGAAAGGAGCGAAAAGGAGTGACAAGGAGGGACAAGAAGGGATAATGAGGGACAATGAGGGGCAATGTGGGACACGCAGCGGCAAGGAGGGACAAGGAGGGAAAATGAGGGACAAGGAGTGACAAGGAGGGAAAAGGAGTGACAAGGAGGAATAATGAGGGGCAATGAGAGACAATGAGGGGCAATGAGGGACAAGCAAGGACAAGCAGGGATAAGGAGGGACAAGGAGGGACATTAAGGGACAAGGAGGGAAAAGGATTGACAAGGAGGGACAATAAGGGACAATAAGGTACAGTAAGGGACAATGAGTGACAAGGAGGGCCAAGGAGGGAAATGGAGGGAAAAGGAGTGACAAGGAGGGACAAGGAGGGTGAAAGAGGGAGAAGGGGGGACATGGAGGGACAAGGTGGGACAAGGAGGGACATGGAGGGACAAGGTGGGTCAAGGAGGAACAAGGAGGGAAAAGGAGTGCCAACGAGGGAAAAGGAGTGACAAGGCGGGTCAAGGAGGGTCACGAAGGGAAAAGTAGTGACAGGGCGGGTCAAGGAGGGTCACGGAGTATCAAGGAGGAATAAGGTGTGGCAATGATGGACAAGGAGGGACAAGGAGGGCCAAGGAGTGACAAGGAGTGACAAGGAGGGACAAGGAGTGACAAGGAGGGTCAAGGCGGGATAAGGATAAGGAGGGAAAAGGAGTGACAAGGAGGGACAAGGAGTGCCAAGGAGGGACAAGGAGTGCCAAGGAGGGACAAGGAGGGTGAAGCAGGGACAATGTGGGACAAGGAGTGACAATAATGGACAAGGAGTTACAATGAGGTACATGGAGGGTCAAGGAGTGGCAATGAGTGGCAATGAGGGACCAGAACGGACAAGGAGGAACAAAGAAGGACAAGGAGGGACAAGAAGGGACATGGAGGTACAAGGAGGGACAATTATGGACAAGGAGGAATAAGGAGGAGCAAGGAGGGACTAGGAGTGACAAGTGGGAAAAGGAGAGACAAGGAGGGACAATGACGGACAAGGAGGAACAAGGAGTGGCAATGAGTGGCAATGAGTGGCAATGAGTGGCAATGAGTGGCAATGAGGGACAAGGAGGAACAAAGAGGGACAAGGAGGGACAATGATGGACAAGGAGGAACAAGGAGGGACAGGGTGGGACAATGAGGGACAAGGAGGGACAAGGTGTGGCAATGAGGAACAAAGAGGGACAAGGAGGGACATGGAGGTACAAGGAGGGACAAGGAGTGACAAGGAGGGCCAAGGAGGGTCACGAAGGAAAAAGTAGTGACAGGGCGGGTCAAGGAGGGATAAGCTTGGGCAATGATGGACAAGGAGGGACAAGCAGAGACAATGAGGTACAAGGAGGGGCAAGGAGGAACAAGGAGGGAAAAGGAGTGCCAAGGAGGGACAAGGAGTGACAAGGCGGGTAAGGGGGGGTCACTAAGGGAAAAGTAGTGACAGGGCGGGTCAAGGACGGTCACGGAGTGTCAAGGAGGGTCACGGAGTATCAAGGAGGGATAAGGTTGAGCAATGATGGAGGAGGGACAAGAAGGGCCAAGGAGAGACAAGGAGGGACAAGGAGGGACAAGGAGGGACACGGAGGGACAAGGTGGGACCAGGAGGGACAAGGAGTGGCAATGAGGGACAAGGACGGAAAAGGATCGACAAGGAGGGACAATGAGGGAGTTTGTCAGTCCGTCGTCCGATGCACATGTGTTTCTCTGTCGTCCGTGTTGTGTGCCGTTCAGTCCTGTGTTAAAATAAAAGAAAACAAAAAAAAAACAAAATAGAACAAAATTTCTCAAATCATAAATAACAAAATCATAATAACATAAAATGAAAAACAGCCAACAACAAAATATCGCGCCGCGCCGACCAAAATTACAATCCAACTACCAAACAACAACAACTACTCCATCAGCGGAACAACAACAAAATAACAACAGCAGCCACACACAACTGACCACACATTCTCTGTCCGCTCCATAGTGTGTGCGTTGTCCCCTTCCCTTCCCTCCCCCATCCCATTCGTGCAGTGCAGTTGGCACTCTTTTCTTCTTGTCGTTGTTCGCCTAATGCTTAAGGCATAACACTGAGCATTGGGTGATTACAGCAACGGCAGGGAGAGGAGTTTGGCAACTGTTGCTGCATATTGACATTGTTTTGTTTTTTTCTTTCTGTCCGTTCTAATGGTTGGTAAGTTTAAAATACAATTTGCCAACATACGAGGGCTGAGAGCGAATTTTTTTGCCGTGTACGCTCATGTACATTTTCATCGGCCTGATGTTTTTGCTCTTTGTGAGACCCAGGTGTGTGAGGGTTCTGATCCACAGGATTTTCACGTACCTGGGTATCACACCCTGTCCCTCTTTATTCCCAACAGAGGCCTTGTAGTTTATGTACGCAACGACATAGTGTTCCAGAGCCAGCAAGACTTAAACTCAGAAAATCCAGAATTTAACTCCCTTTGGGTTAAATTCAAGATTGGAACACACGTACTACATTTCGGATTCGTGTATAAAAGTCCAAACGCGGAAAGGGAGGTATCCCTAAATGGCTTTGACGCCCTTTCCGATTCAATTACAAAAATTTTAGAGGATTGTCCTGACAGTGAAATTGTGGTTGCTGGCGATTTCAATGTCCATAATTCCTCTTGGCTTGCCCATTCGAGTCACTCAACACCGGAGGGTCAATACGCCGAGCTTTTTGCCGCGCATAATGATTTGACGCAACTAGTGAATGAACCGACTCACATTCCGTGTGTCCAAGGGCAACACTCTAACATTCTTTATCTTTTCTTAACATCACAGCCTGAAAAGTATGAAGTTAACGTTCTAGCACCTCTTGGTAATTCGGATCACTGTATTGTTTCAGCATCCTTTTCGTATTCCGCTCTTCGTGTCGCTTCGACCCCAGCCCCAAAGCGGACAATATATATATACGAAAAGGCACGTTGGGCCGAGCTCAACAACTTTTTCCAGCATTTCAATTGGAAACTTTGTTTTCTAAATAGCGATATAGATGCTGCGGCTGAAATGATTGAAAATATTATCTTGATTGGAATGAAATCATTTATTCCAATTAAAGTTATTACGGATAAACCATCTAATAAAAGTTGGTTTAACCAGACATGCAAGACTGCTGTCAGATCCAAAGAGGAAGCGTTCAGGAAATGGCGTTTAAATAAAAATGCCACAACTGATCTGCTACGCAAGCAGACAAGAACCATGTGTGCCAGGGTACTTAGACGTGAAAAGTTTCTGTACGAACAACGTCTTCGTGCCAAAGTTCTTGCTTCTCCCAGGGGAAGTAAGAGCTTTTGGTCATTTGTGAGAAGAGTAAAGGATAACTCCTCCTCTATCCCAACTCTTGTTAAAGATGACCAGATATTCACTGACCCGGTTGACAAAGCTAACCTATTGGCTGAAATGTTTGCAAGGAATTCATCCTTGCCGGAAAGCAATCAACCACTCCCCGTGATCGAAAATGTATCTAGTTCCATGCCTCAGATATTTTTTCGAACACGTGGAGTTAAAAGGGTTCTCGCAAATCTCGACGTTAATAAATCTCCAGGCCCGGATGGCATTTCAGCACTTGTCCTATGTAAGTGCTCTTCGACGCTTGCCCGTCCCCTTCGCAATCTTTTCAACCTTGCATACCGTGCAGGAATTTTCCCAGCGTGTTGGAAGATTGCGAACATCCAGCCCATCCCTAAAAAAGGTGAGGCTAATAACCCTGCTAACTATCGACCGATCGCGATTTGCTCAGCGCTCTCGAGGTATTTAGAAACTAATGACTTACTTAATGATCGACAGTATGGCTTCCGTAGGAATCGATCTACGGGAGACCTGATGACACTGCTATCCGAAAAGTGGAATCGATCTATTCACAAGCTTGGTGAGAGTAAGGTCGTTGCTCTAGATATCTCCAAGGCCTTTGATAGAGTTTGGCACGGCGCACTCATATCAAAGCTTATCGCTTTTGGTGTTGGTAGTGACTTCTCTCGATTTATATCGAGCTTCCTCAGAGATCGCACTATACGTGTTGTTGTAGATGGGTTCTCATCCGACGAGCATAGGTTAACCGCAGGAGTACCACAGGGCTCTGTCCTTTCCCCCTCCCATTTTCTTATTTTCATCGACGACCTCTTGGATCGGACTTCGAATCCAATATACTCATTCGCGGATGACAGCAACCTCTGTCACTCATACCCATTCGATCATAGACCAAGTCGTCAAGAAATTGAGGATAAAAGGCGATTGATGGATGAGTCACTTAGCCAGGATTTGTTGGCCATTTCTGAATGGGGTCGAGTGAATAGAGTAGATTTTAATGCACGTAAGACCCAGTGCTCCTTGTTGTCTCACAAGCGATTCACTGATCCAATGGTGTCGTCGATTTTAATGAACGGTGTAGATATTGAGCAATCAGATGCTCTCGATGTTCTCGGCATGAAAATACAACGTGATGTTCGTTGGACAAAACATGTATTTGATGTGTCGAAAGATGCCTTCAAATGTTTAGGCTTTCTAAAAAGATGTAAGAAATATTTCACACCCTCTGATCTTCTCAATATCTACACTACCTACATCAGACCAAAGATGGAATACAACTCCCATATATGGTCGGGTGCTCCAGCTTCATCACTGGAGCTACTTGACCGTGTACAAAGGAGGGCGATGGTGTTGATAGGTGATGGTAGGATATCCAATTCTATCGTCTCCCTTGAACACCGTCGTAATGTTGGTTGTGTGTCATTGTTCTATCGATACTTTCATGGTTGTTGTTCTTCGGAAATTCGTGATCTCATACCGCCCGTGAGAACGTTCGGTAGAGATACGCGACTCTCCAGAAACGCTCACCCATTTGTTGTCGATTGGACAACCGGCCGCACCACACATTACAGAATAAATTCGTTCTTCGCCCGTACTATCCGTATGTGGAATCGACTTCCGGCAAATATCTTTCCCTCCAATTACGACATTCAGAGATTCAAAACAGATGTCAACAGACACTACTCCCTCTTTCCTCCTTCGCATACCTGATCTTCCTTCCACCAACGCAATGCACTGCATTTATAGGGGACATCCCCTGAGTGTTGGTTCAGAAAAAAAAGGGGGGACAAGGAGTGGCAATGAGGGGCAATGAGGGGCAGTTGGGGCATTGAGGTACAAGACGGACAAGGAACGAGGAGGGAAAAGGAGAGAAAAGAACGGACAAGGAGGGACCAGTAGGGACAAGGAAGGACAAGGAATGACACGGAGGGTCAATGAGGGACAAGGATTGACAAGGAGGACAAGGAGTGACAATGAGTGACAAGGAGGGACAAGGAGAGACAAGGAGAGACAAGGAGGGACAAAGAGTGATAAAGAGGGACATGAGAGACAACGAGGGAATAGGAGGATAATGAGGGACAATGATGGACAAGGAGGGACAAGGAGAGACAATGAGAGACAAGGTCGGGCAATGAGGGACAAGGAGGGAAAGGCAGGACAAGGATGGACAAGGAGTGGAAATGAGGTGCAATGAGGGACAAGGAGGGTCAAGGAGAGACAATGAGGGAAAAGGATGGGGCAATGATGGACAAGGAGTGGCAATGGTGGGCAATGAGGTTCAAGCAGGGACAAGGATGGACAAGGAGGGACAAGGAGGTACAATGAGGGACAAGGAGGGACAATGATGGACAAGGAGGAAGAAGGATGAACAAGGAGGGACACGGAGGAACAAGGAGGGACAGGGAGGGACACGGAGTGGCAATGAGTGGCAATGAGTTGCAATGAGGGACCATGATGGACAAGGAGGAGCAAGGAGTGACAAGTGGGAAAAGGAGCGAAAAGGAGTGACAAGGAGGGACAAGAAGGGATAATGAGGGACACGCAGCGGCAAGGAGTGACAAGGAGGGACAAGGAGGGACAAGGAGGGACAAGGAGGGAAAAGGAGGGATAAGGAGTGACAAGGAGGGAAAAGGAGTGACAAGGAGGGACAAGGAGGGGCAAGGAGGGACAATGAGGGAAAAGGAAGGAAAAGGAGCGACAAGGAGGGACAATGTGGGACAAGGAGGGACAAGGAGTGTCATGGAGCGTCAAGGAGAGACAATGAGGGACAAGGAGTGACAACTAGGGACAAGGAGTGACAAGGAGTGACAAGGAGTGACAATGAGTGACAAGGAGGGAGAAGGAGGGACAATGTGGGAAAACGACGGAAAGGAGCGAAAAGGAGTGACTAGGAGGGACAAGAAGGGATAATGAGGGACAATGAGGAGCAATGTGGGACACGCAGCGGCAAGGAGGGGCAAGGAGGGACAAGGACGGAAAATGAGGGACAAGGAGTGACAAGGAGGGAAAAGGAGGGACAAGGAGTGACAAGGAGGGAAAAGGAGTGACAAGGAGGAATAATGAGGGGCAATGAGAGACAATGAGGGGCAATGAGGGACAAGCAAGGACAAGCAGGGATAAGGAGGGACAAGGAGGGACATTAAGGGACAAGGAGTGACAAGGAGGGCCAAGGAGGGAAAAGGATTGACAAGGAGGGACAATAAGGGACAATAAGGTACAGTAATGGACAATGAGTGACAAGGAGGGCCAAGGAGGGAAAAGGAGTGACAAGGAGGGACAAGGAGGGTGAAGGAGGGAGAAGGAGGGACATGGAGGGACAAGGTGGGACAAGGAGGGACAAGGTGGGACAAGGAGGGACAAGGAGGAACAAGGAGGCACAGGGAGGGAAAAGGAGTGCCAGCGAGGGAAAAGGAGTGACAAGGCGGGTCAAGGAGGGTCACGAAGGGAAAAGTAGTGACAGGGCGGGTCAAGGAGGGTCACGGAGTATCAAGGAGGAATAAGGTTGGGCAATGATGGACAAGGAGGGACAAGGAGGGACAAGGAGGGCCAAGGAGTGACAAGGAGTGACAAGGAGTGACAAGGAGGGACAAGGAGTGACAAGGAGGGTCAAGGCGGGATAAGGATAAGGAGGGAAAGGAGTGACAAGGAGGGACAAGGAGTGCCAAGGAGGGACAATGAGGGTCAAGCAGGGACAATGTGGGACAAGGAGTGACAATAATGGACAAGGAGTTACAATGAGGTACATGGAGGTTCAAGGAGTGGCAATGAGGGACAAGAAGGGACATGGAGGTACAAGGAGGGACAAGGAGGGACAATTATGGACAAGGAGGAATAAGGAGGAGCAAGGAGGGACTAGGAGTGACAAGTGGGAAAAGGAGAGACAAGGAGGGACAATGACGGACAAGGAGGAACAAGGAGGGACAAGGAGTGGCAATGAGGGACAAGGAGGAACAAAGAGGGACAAGGAGGGACAATGATGGACAAGGAGGAACAAGGAGGGACAATGGGGGACAAGGTGTGGCAATGAGGAACAAAGAGGGACAAGGAGTGACAAGGAGGGCCAAGGAGGGTCACGAAGGAAAAAGTAGTGACAGGGCGGGTCAAGGAGGGATAAGCTTGGGCAATGATGGACAAGGAGGGACAAGCAGAGACAAGGAGGGACAATGAGGTACAAGGAGGGACACGGAGGAACAAGGAGGGAAAAGGAGTGCCAAGGAGGGACAAGGAGTGACAAGGCGGGTAAGGGGGGGTCACGAAGGGAAAAATAGTGACAGGGCGGGTCAAGGACGGTCACGGAGTGTCAAGGAGGGTCACGGAGTATCAAGGAGGGATAAGGTTGAGCAATGATGGACAAGGAGGGACAAGGAGTGACAAGGAGGGACAAGGAGTGACAAGGAGTGTCAAGGCGGGATAAGGAGGGAAAACAAGGATAAGGAGGGAAAAGGAGTGACAAGGAGGGACAAGCAGGGACAATGTGGGACTAGGAGTGACAATAATGGACAAGGAGTTACAATAAGGTACAAGGAGGGTCAAGGAGTGGCAATGAGTGGCGATGACGGACAAGGAGGGACAAGGAAGGACAAGAAGGGACAAAGAGGGACAAGGAGGGACAAAGATTGACAAGGAGGGACTATGAGGGACAAGGAGGAACAAGCTGGGACAATAAGGGACAAGGAGGGACAGGGATTGAGTAGGATGGACAAGGAGGGACAAGCAGGGCCAAGGAGGGGTAATGAGGGACAAGGAGGGAAAAGGAGGGACAAGGAGGGACAATGATGGACAATGAGGGGCAATGAGGGACAATGAGGGACAATGAGGGACAAGGTTGGGCAATGGCAATGAGGGGCAATGAGGTACAAGGACGGACACGGAGGG
The DNA here is from genome assembly GCA_947397865.1 of Polietes domitor. Taxonomy (NCBI): domain Eukaryota; kingdom Metazoa; phylum Arthropoda; class Insecta; order Diptera; family Muscidae; genus Polietes; species Polietes domitor. The sequence continues at coordinate 2,408,456 of OX377623.1, forward strand.
ACACGGATGGAAAAGGAGGGACAAGGAGGGACAAGGAGGGACAAGGAAGGACACGGAGGGTCAGTGAGCGATAAAGAGGGACAAGGAGGGGCAATGAGTGACAAGGAGGGACAAGAAGGGCCAAGGAGAGACAAGGAGGGACAAGGAGGGACAAGGAGGGACAAGGAGGGACAAGGAGGGACACGGAGGGACAAGGTGGGACCAGGAGGGACAAGGAGTGGCAATGAGGGACAAGGACGGAAAAGGAGCGACAAGGAGGGAAAAGGAGGGACAATGAGGGACAATGAGGGACAAGGAGGGACAAGGATTGACAAGGAGGAACAAGCTGGAAGGGTCAAGGTTGGGCAATAAGGGACAAGGAGTGGAAAGGAGGGACACGAAGGGACAAGGAGGGACACGGAGGGTCAGTGAGCGACAAGAAGTGACAAGCATGGACAATCAGGGACAAGGAGGGAAAAGGAGGGAGACGAAGGGACAATGATGGACAATGAGAGGCAATGAGGGACACGGTGGGACAAGGTTGGTCAATGAGGGACAAGGAGTGGCAATGAGGGGCAATGAGGTACAATGAGGGGCACGGAGGGACAAGGTTGGGCAATGAGGGACAGGGAGTGGAAAGGAGGGACACGAAGGAACAAGGAGGGACAATGATGGACAATGAGGGGCAATGAGGGACAATGAGGGACAAGGTTGGGCAATGAGGGACAAGGAGTGGCAATGAGGGGCAATGAGGGGCAATGAGGTACAAGGACGGACACGGATGGAAAAGGAGGAACAATGAGGGACAAGAACGGACAAGGACGGACAAAGAGGGACAAGGAGGGACCGGTAGGGAAAGGAGGGACAAGGAATGAAAAGGAGGGGCAATGAGCGACAATGAGGGACAACGTGGGACCAGGAGGGACAATGAGGGACAAGCAGGAACAAGCAGGGACAAGGAGGGTCAAGGATGGACAAGGGGGGTCAAGGAGGGACATGGATGGACGCGGCAATGAGGGACACGGAGGCACACGGATGGAAAAGGAGGGACAATGAGGGACATAGACGGACAAGGAGGGACCAGTAGGAGTAAGGAGGGACAAGGAATGACAAGGAGGGTCAATGAGAGGCAATGAGGGACAAGGAGTGACAATGAGGTACAAGGACAGACACGGAGGCACACGGATGGAAAAGGAGGGACAATGAGGGACAAGGAGGGACAATAAGGGACAAGGAGGGACAAATTGGGACCAGGAGGGACAATGAGGGACACGGAGGGACAAGGTTGGGCAATGAGGGACAAGGAGTGGCAATGAGGTACAAGGACGGACATGGAGGGACACGGATGGAAAAGGAGGGACAATGAGGGACAAGAACGGACAAGGGCGGGCAAGGAGGAACAAGCAGGGACAAGAAGGGACAAGGAGCGACACGGAGGGACAGGGAGGGAAAATGATGGTCACGGAGGGTCAAGGATGGACGAGGATGAACAAGGAGGGACACGGAGGGACAAGGTTGGGAAATGAGGGACAAGGAGGGACAACGAGTGGCAATGAGGGCAATTAGGGACAAGTAGGGAAAAAGAGGGACAATGGTGGGACAAGGAAGGAAAAGGAGTGACAAGGAGGAACACGGAGTGACAAAGTGAGGCAATGAGGGACAATGAGGGACAAGCAGGGACAAGGTGGGACAAGGTGGGACAAGGAGGGTCAAGGACGGACAAGGGGGGTCAAGGAGGGACATGGATGGACGCGGCAATGAGGGACACGGAGTGACAAGGGGGACAAGGAGTGGATATGAGGGACAGTGGGGGCAATGAGGTACAAGGACGGACAAGGAACGACAATGAGGGACGAGGAGGGAAAAGGAGAGGACAAGAATGGACAAGGAGGGACAAGTAGGGACAAGGAATGACACGGAGGGTCAATGAGGGACACGGATTGACAATGAGGGACAAGGAGGGACAAGGAGGATACGGAGGGGGAAGGAGAGACAAGGATGTACAAGGAGGGACAAAGAGTGATAAAGAGGGACATGAGCGACAACGAGGGAAAAGGAGGATAATGAGGGACAATGATGGACAAGGAGGGACAAGGAGAGACAATGAGAGATAAGGTCGGGCAATGAGGGACAAGGAGGGAAAGGCAGGACAAGGATGGACAAGGAGTGGATATGAGGTGCAATGAGGGACAGGGAGGGTCAAGGAGAGACAATGAGGGAAAAGGATGGGGCAATGATGGAAAAGGAGGGCAAGGAGTGGCAATGATGGGCAATGAGGTACAAGCAGGGACAAAGAGGGACAAGGATGGACAAGGAGGGACAAGGAGTGACAAGGAGGGACAAGGAGGGACAAGGAGGTACAATTAGGGACAAGGAGGGACAATGACGGACAAGGAGGAAGAAGATGGAAGAAGGAGGAACAAGGAGGGACAAGGAGTGACAAGTGGGAAAAGGAGGGACAATGATGGACAAGAACGGACAAGGAGGAACAAAGAGGGACAAGGAGGGACATGGAAGTACAAGGAGGGACAATGATGGACAAGGAGGAACCAGGAGGAACAAGGAGGAGCAAGGAGGGACAAGGAGGGACAGGGAGGGAGTAGGAGTGACAAGGAGGGACAAGCATGGACAAGCAGGGACAAACAGAGACAAGAGGGACAATCAGGGACAAGGTGGGACAAGGAGGGTCAAGGATGGACAAGGGGGGTCAAGGAGGGACATGGATGGTCGCGGCAATGAGGGACACGGAGGGACAAGGTTGGGCAATGAGGGACAAGAAGTGGCAATGAGGGGCAATGAGGTACAAGGACGGACACGGAGTGACAAGGAGGGGCCAGTAGGGGTAAGGAGGGCAAGGAATGACAAGGAGGGTCAATGAGAGGCAATGAGCGACAATGAGGAACAATAAGGGACAAGGAGGGACAACGTGGGACCAGGAGGGACAATGAGGGACACGTAGGGACAAGGTTGGGCAATGAGGGACAAGGAGTGGCAATGAGGTACATGGGCGGACACGGAGGGACACGGTTAGAAAAGGAGGGACAAGAACGGACAAGGGCGGACAAGGAGGGGCAAGGAGGAACAAGCAGGGACAATGAGGGACAAGGAGAGACACGGAGGGACAGGGAGGGAAAAGGAGGGAAAAGGATGGTCACGGAGGGACAAGGTTGGGAAATGAGGGACAAGGAGGGACAACGAGTGGCAATGAGGGCAATTAGGGACAAGGAGGGAAAAAGAGGGACAATGGTGGGACAAGGAGGGAAAAGGAGTGACAAGGAGGAACACGGAGTGACAAAGTGGGCAATGAGGGACAATGAGGGACAAACAAGAACAAGCAGGGACAAGGTGGGACAAGGATGGTCAAGGATGGACAAGGGGGATCAAGGAGGGACATGGATGGACGCGGCAATGATGGACACGGAGGGACAAGATTGGGAAATGAGGGACAAGGGGGACAAGGAGTGGCAATGAGGGGCAGTGGGGGCAATGAGGTACAAGGACGGACAAGGAACGAGGAGGGAAAAGGAGAGAAAAGAACGGACAAGGAGGGACCAGTAGGGACAAGGAGGGACAAGTAGGGACAATGAGGGACACGGAGGGACAAGGGGGACAAGGAGGGACAAGGAGTGGATATGAGGGACAGTGGGGGCAATGAGGTACAAGGACGGACAAGGAACGACAATGAGGGACAAGGAGGGAAAAGGAGAGAAAAGAACGGACAAGAATGGACAAGGAGGGACAAGTAGGGACAAGGAATGACACGGAGGGTCAATGAGGGACACGGATTGACAATGAGGGACAAGGAGGGACAAGGAGGATACGGAGGGGGAAGGAGAGACAAGGAGGGACAAGGATGTACAAGGAGGGACAAAGAGTGATAAAGAGGGACATGAGCGACAACGAGGGAAAAGGAGGATAATGAGGGACAATGATGGACAAGGAGGGACAAGGAGAGACAATGAGAGATAAGGTCGGGCAATGAGGGACAAGGAGGGAAAGGCAGGACAAGGAGTGGATATGAGGTGCAATGAGGGACAGGGAGGGTCAAGGAGAGACAATGAGGGAAAAGGATGGGGCAATGATGGAAAAGGAGGGCAAGGAGTGGCAATGATGGGCAATGAGGTACAAGCAGGGACAAAGAGGGACAAGGATGGACAAGGAGGGACAAGGAGTGACAAGGAGGGACAAGGAGGGACAAGGAGGTACAATTAGGGACAAGGAGGGACAATGACGGACAAGGAGGAAGAAGAAGGAAGAAGGAGGAACAAGGAGGGACAAGGAGTGACAAGTGGGAAAAGGAGGGACAATGATGGACAAGAACGGACAAGGAGGAACAAAGAGGGACAAGGAGGGACATGGAAGTACAAGGAGGGACAATGATGGACAAGGAGGAACCAGGAGGAACAAGGAGGAGCAAGGAGGGACAAGGAGGGACAGGGAGGGAGTAGGAGTGACAAGGAGGGACAAGCATGGACAAGCAGGGACAAACAGAGACAAGAGGGACAATCAGGGACAAGGTGGGACAAGGAGGGTCAAGGATGGACAAGGGGGGTCAAGGAGGGACATGGATGGTCGCGGCAATGAGGGACACGGAGGGACAAGGTTGGGCAATGAGGGACAAGAAGTGGCAATGAGGGCAATGAGGTACAAGGACGGACACGGAGTGACAAGGAGGGGCCAGTAGGGGTAAGGAGGGCAAGGAATGACAAGGAGGGTCAATGAGAGGCAATGAGCGACAATGAGGAACAATAAGGGACAAGGAGGGACAACGTGGGACCAGGAGGGACAATGAGGGACACGTAGGGACAAGGTTGGGCAATGAGGGACAAGGAGTGGCAATGAGGTACATGGGCGGACACGGAGGGACACGGATAGAAAAGGAGGGACAAGAACGGACAAGGGCGGACAAGGAGGGGCAAGGAGGAACAAGCAGGGACAATGAGGGACAAGGAGAGACACGGAGGGACAGGGAGGGAAAAGGAGGGAAAAGGATGGTCACGGAGGGACAAGGTTGGGAAATGAGGGACAAGGAGGGACAACGAGTGGCAATGAGGGCAATTAGGGACAAGGAGGGAAAAAGAGGGACAATGGTGGGACAAGGAGGGAAAAGGAGTGACAAGGAGGAACACGGAGTGACAAAGTGGGGCAATGAGGGACAATGAGGGACAAACAAGAACAAGCAGGGACAAGGTGGGACAAGGATGGTCAAGGATGGACAAGGGGGATCAAGGAGGGACATGGATGGACGCGGCAATGAGGGACACGGAGGGACAAGATTGGGAAATGAGGGACAAGGGGGACAAGGAGTGGCAATGAGGGGCAGTGGGGGCAATGAGGTACAAGGACGGACAAGGAACGAGGAGGGAAAAGGAGAGAAAAGAACGGACAAGGAGGGACCAGTAGGGACAAGTAGGGACAAGGAAGGACAAGGAATGACACGGAGGGTCAATGAGGGACAAGGATTGACAAGGAGGGACAAGGAGGGGCAAGGAGGGGCAAGGAGAGACAAGGATGTACAAGGAGGGACAAAGAGTGATAAAGAGGGACATGAGCGACAACGAGGGAAAAGGAGGATAATGAGGGACAATGATGGACAAGGAGGGACAAGGTCAGGCAATGAGGGACAAGGAGGGCAAGGGAGGACAAGGAGTGGAAATGAGGTGCAATGAGGGTCAAGGAGAGACAATGAGGGAAAAGGATGGGGCAATGATGGACAAGGAGTGGCAATGGTGGGCAATGAGGTTCAAGCAGCGACAAAGAGGGACAAGGAGGTACAATGAGGAACAATAAGGGACAAGGAGGGACAACGTGGGACCAGGAGGGACAATGAGGGACACGTAGGGACAAGGTTGGGCAATGAGGGACAAGGAGTGGCAATGAGGTACATGGGCGGACACGGAGGGACACGGATAGAAAAGGAGGGACAATGAAGGACAAGAACGGACAAGGGCGGACAAGGTGGGGCAAGGAGGAACAAGCAGGGACAATGTGGGACAAGGATGGTCAAGGATGGACAAGGGGGGTCAAGGAGGGACATGGATGGACGCGGCAATGAGGGACACGGAGGGACAAGATTGGGAAATGAGGGACAAGGGGGACAAGGAGTGGCAATGAGGGGCAGTGGGGGCAATGAGGTACAAGGACGGACAAGGAACGAGGAGGGAAAAGGAGAGAAAAGAACGGACAAGGAGGGACCAGTAGGGACAAGGAGGGACAAGTAGGGACAAGGAAGGACAAGGAATGACACGGAGGGTCAATGAGGGACAAGGATTGACAAGGAGTGACAAGGAGGGAAAAGGAGGGAAAAGGATGGTCACGGAGGGACAAGGTTGGGAAATGAGGGACAAGGAGGGACAACGAGTGGCAATGAGGGCAATTAGGGACAAGGAGGGAAAAAGAGGGACAATGGTGGGACAAGGAGGGAAAAGGAGTGACAAGGAGGAACACGGAGTGACAAAGTGGGGCAATGAGGGACAATGAGGGACAAACAAGAACAAGCAGGGACAAGGTGGGACAAGGATGGACAAGGGGGATCAAGGAGGGATATGGATGGACGCGGCAATGAGGGACACGGAGGGACAAGATTGGGAAATGAGGGACAAGGGGGACAAGGAGTGGCAATGAGGGGCAGTGGGGGCAATGAGGTACAAGGACGGACAAGGAACGAGGAGGGAAAAGGAGAGAAAAGAACGGACAAGGAGGGACCAGTAGGGACAAGGAGGGACCAGTAGGGACAAGGAAGGACAAGGAATGACACGGAGGGTCAATGAGGGACAAGGATTGACAAGGAGGGACAAGGAGTGACAAGGAGGGACAAGGAGGGACAAGGAGTGGCAAGGAGGGGCAAGGAGAGACAAGGATGTACAAGGAGGGACAAAGAGTGATAAAGAGGGACATGAGCGACAACGAGGGAAAAGGAGGATAATGAGGGACAATGATGGACAAGGAGGGACAAGGAGAGACAAGGTCGGGCAATGAGGGACAAGGAGGGCATGGGAGGACGAGGAGTGGAAATGAGGTGCAATGATGGACAAGGAGGGTCAAGGAGAGACAATGAGGGAAAAGGATGGGGCAATGATGGACAAGGAGTGGCAATGGTGGGCAATGAGGTTCAAGCAGCGACAAAGAGGGACAAGGAGGTACAATGAGGGACAATGATGGACAAGGAGGAAGAAGGATGAACAAGGAGGGACAAGGAGGGACAAGGAGGGACAAGGAGGAACAAGGAGGGACAAGGAGTGACAAGGAGGGACAATGATGGACAAGGAGGAACAAGGAGGGACAGGGAGGGACAAGGAGTGGCAATGAGTGGCAATGAGGGACAATGATGGACAATGATGGACAAGGAGGAACAAGGAGGAGCAAGGAGTGACAAGTGGGAAAAGGAGCGAAAAGGAGTGACAAGGAGGGACAAGAAGGGATAATGAGGGACACGCAGCGGCAAGGAGTGACAAGGAGGGACAAGGAGGGAAAAGGAAGGACAAGGAGTGACAAGGAGGGACAATGAGGGAAAATGACGGAAAAGGAGCGGCAAGGAGGGACAATGTGGGACAAGGAGGGACAAGGAGTGTCATGGAGCGTCAAGGAGAGACAATGAGGGACAAGGAGTGACAACTAGGGACAAGGATGGACAAGGAGTGACAAGGAGGGAAAATGAGGGAGAAGGAGGGACAATGTGGGAAAAGGACGGAAAGGAGCGAAAAGGAGTGACAAGGAGGGAAAAGAAGGGATAATGAGGGACAATGAGGGGCAATGTGGGACACGCAGCGGCAAGGAGGGGCAAGGAGGGACAAGGAGGAAAAATGAGGGACAAGGAGTGACAAGGAGGGAAAAGGAGGGACAAGGAGTGACAAGGAGGGAAAAGGAGTGACAAGGAGGGATAATGAGGGGCAATGAGAGACAATGAGGGACAAGCAAGGACAAGCAGGGATAAGGAGGGACAAGGAGGGACATTAAGGGACAAGGAGTGACAAGGAGGGCCAAGGAGGGAAAAGGATTGACAAGGAGGGACAATAAGGTACAGTAAGGGACAATGAGTGACAAGGAGGGCCAAGGAGGGAAAAGGAGTGACAAGGAGGGTGAAGGAGGGAGCAGGTGGGACAAGGAGGGACAAGGAGGAACAAGGAGGCACAAGGAGGGAAAAGGAGTACCAACGAGGGAAAAGGAGTGACAAGGCGGGTCAAGGAGGGTCACGAAGGGAAAAGTAGTGACAGGGCGGGTCAAGGAGGGTCACGGAGTGTCAAGGAGGGTCACGGAGTATCAAGGAGGAATAATGTTGGGCAATGATGGACAAGGAGGGACAAGGAGGGACAAGGAGTGACAAGGAGTGACAAGGAGGGACAAGGAGGACAAGGAGGGTCTAGGCGGGATAAGGAGGGACAACAAGGATAAGGAGGGAAAAGGAGTGACACGGAGGGACAAGGAGGGACAAGGAGTGCCAAGGAGGGACAAGGAGGGACCAGTAGGGACCAGTAGGGACAAGGAATGACACGGAGGGTCAATGAGGTACACGGATTGACAATGAGGGAGGGACAAGTAGGGACAAGGAAGGACAAGGAATGACACGGAGGGTCAATGAGGGACAAGGATTGACAAGGAGTGACAAGGAGGGAAAAGGAGGGAAAAGGATGGTCACGGAGGGACAAGGTTGGGAAATGAGGGACAACGAGTGGCAATGAGGGCAATTAGGGACAAGGAGGGAAAAAGAGGGACAATGGTGCGACAAGGAGGGAAAAGGAGTGACAAGGAGGAACACGGAGTGACAAAGTGGGGCAATGAGGGACAATGAGGGACAAACAAGAACAAGCAGGGACAAGGTGGGACAAGGATGGTCAAGGATGGACAAGGGGGATCAAGGAGGGACATGGATGGACGCGGCAATGAGGGACACGGAGGGACAAGATTGGGAAATGAGGGACAAGGGGGACAAGGAGTGGCAATGAGGGGCAGTGGGGGCAATGAGGTACAAGGACGGACAAGGAACGAGGAGGGAAAAGGAGAGAAAAGAACGGACAAGGAGGGACCAGTAGGGACAAGGAGGGACCAGTAGGGACAAGGAAGGACAAGGAATGACACGGAGGGTCAATGAGGGACAAGGAGGGACAAGGAGTGACAAGGAGGGACAAGGAGGGACAAGGAGGGACAAGGAGGGGCAAGGAGGGGCAAGGAGAGACAAGGATGTACAAGGAGGGACAAAGAGTGATAAAGAGGGACATGAGCGACAACGAGGGAAAAGGAGGATAA